>VXCM01003297.1:68203-86762 GCA_014773175.1 Lucifuga dentata
GGGGGGGGGGGGGGGGGGGGGGGGGGGGGGGGGGGGGGGGGGGGGGAGTCTTCAAAGTACTTTAATTGGTACGATGCACATTACATGAATACGCAATATATTATCTGGGGAAGGTGTAATGCCTCTCGGTCCATGCTTCAAGTACTGCCATGTTGATGTCAATGTGGACTTATCTAATGAATAAAATGTCATGGTGAGCGAACACGAAGTCTGGAGGAGCAATTAACTTGATGGCGTATGTTACCAAATGAAAAAAGACAAAACTACACATTGGATTAATCCAAAAATGATGCTGGAAGTAACATTCATATACCAAACAACCATTACTTCTCCTTTTTCAGAGTACTTCAGGTCATTGCTGTTGTCATTCTCACCAACTCTTGACGAGCACAACCCTGACATCCCGGAGTGGAGGGACGATATAGGCCGTGTGGTGCGGACAGCTCTGTCACAGGTACATCAAGTTCCTTTTACTCTGGGACCTTTTTAAAACCACTACAGGCCACCGTGGGCTTCCAGGGCCATTACTAATTTATATTATGATGTTTGTGTAGCATTTCTGATGTTTATGGTCAATGTACATTTTATTTATTTATTTATTTATTTATTTATAGTTTACCTATGATGGAATAACTACAAAAAAGCATCTTGATAAAAAATTGTTTATAGTTTTCCATGGCAGTTAGATTATTTCATCATGTTTCCCAGAAATATCTAGAAATGAGTGTTATTGTCGAGAAACATACTCAGAATAAGACAGATGGCTGCACTGCAATTAGGTTTAAAAAAAAAAAAAGACAATTTCAGAGAATACTTGAAACAATCTGTATTGCTATTGAGTTAATTTGTATTATTACTCAGTCCTAAAAATCATATTTTTAAACAATTATGACTTGGCAGATGGAAATTTTAACTTAACATATCTTGACAATGTCTTTAACAGTCACAAGTAATAAGCTTATTTAGAAAATGTTACTGAATAAATGAACTGAATGACTGAATGAATGAACCCTGTAATTCATTCCTTCTATATAAGAATACCTCTTATATGTTCGCAAAATATGCTTGTATTCCATTAATTTGAGCTACAATTTGCCAAGTTTTCCTTCAGTTTTTGTGATCCGTTTATATGCTACAAACTACAAAGCACTATAAAGCTGAACTCTTTTAACAACCTACCCAGTGTTTGTGTTTTTTGTTCAAAGATATGGGATTATTAAAGCTCTTTAAATTCTCCTGATATTCCTCTACTTTTTTTTTTATGATCTATAGCCGCTGTAAATGAGGAGCTACCTCAGAGATTTTTTTTTATTTTTTTTTTTTTATGTGAAATAAAGATTAATGATGAAAATGGTGATGATGTTACTTTAGAAATTTTCAATTTATGGCATAAAGTTTAGAAGTAAAAGCCTAGAGTTTAACCTCCTGTGGCCTGTTGCTGCAGGTTTCTGGGGTCCCTGAAGACCAGCTGCTGGTGTCTCTGTATCCTGGTCTCCCAACTGCAGCAGAGCTCTTCATCCTGCCTGATGTGCACACGTCAAGTGAACACAAGAGAAAGAATGAGGAGGCCCTAGAGACGGTAAGAACATCGAGTTAGTTAACTGTGATCCTTTTTCTGAAGAAAACACCTTAGGATCACATGTGAAATCATTGTCTCCTAATTAGAAACAATAATTTAAAAAAAAAAAAAAAAATTACACGATATGATTAAGTTTAGCATTGTACTGTACGTTCTACTGATGTCATATGACGAAATTTGTTATCACCCTTATTAACTTTGAACTTTGTATCCTCCTATTTAATGAAATCTCTTTATCCCTGTCGCTAAAGCTAGCTAATGTTAGCTGCCATGCTACACCGACTTTTAGCTAATCATTTAATGTCGCTAGCTACTTAGCTAACGTTAGTTTCACATAATAAAACATATTTATTTTATTTTATGTTTTTAAATATAACACACAACTCCATATTATATTAATAGCTGAACAAACATACTTTCAGTTTACTCACGTGTAAATAGTTTCTTTTCCACTGGCTATGTTCCGGTTGCCATCTTGTTCTTTGTATTGTTACGCTATGACTGGTCACAACCAATTTGACAAAGAGTTAACCCAGAGAGCAAGCACTGAAAGAGACTGCGTCCAGTCTTGTAGGTCTCCTTTGAGTCCAGACTTTAATGATATAAGATCTCAAATACATTCCTACGAGCTGGACTGAAACCATCGATCATTTGGAACATTTTGTTTTTACCATAATGCTAGCTAACGTCAGCTGTCATGTCATGTTATGCAGCCCTTTAGCTAATCTTTCATATGACTAGCTAGCTAGCTAACTTTAGGTTAACACATTTACATATTTGCATATAATACATATTAGTTAACATATTGTGAGCAGAAAAAAACATGTTTTAATCTAATTTTACTCATCTATTTTTTTTTTAATCAGTGTTTTGGTGTGGTTTAGGGAGTCATGACTTGTGGCTAAAAACAAATATTGTGACATAATATATAATATTTATTTGTTTTGTTGTGTTTTTTAAATTCCTAAAAACAGATATCAGATATTTTTGTCATTGCACTGAACCAAGGCTTGATCCAGTTTGAGCTGAAAGCTGATATTCGCATTATCGTGTACATCACACAGCAAACTTTAGGTAAGTTGTTTGCTTTTACTCATTTCTGTTAGAGTAAAAAGCTGCTTTCACATACCTATACAGTAATCATTTACATAGTAATCATTTAGGCTTCTTTCATACCAGTTAATATCCTCAGTTAATATACCAGTTAACACATCCTCTGCGTTTTGGTTCTGCTTAGCTTGCATTTGCTGATATGCATAACATAAGGCTTATATCTTCCCACAGACTGAAACAATAAAATCAGAGCCAGACACGTTTCCCCTAACTGTGATTTTACGACACTGTATATCATAAGATTTAATAATGTTTCACAGTGCATCAATTGTGCAGTTACATAGTTGAAGCTAAAAGACAGTAGTTCTCTTTGAAATTAGCCAATCAATAACGTGATTGACAAAGAAGGTGTTTGGTATGCACTGAGGAAAATAAGCAGGGTCACTGGGTTATTAGCATATCGCAAAAACGTGTCGATCAAGCCTGCGTGGCTTTACCCTTTTCATCCACCAACTGATCTGTCTTCATTTGTGTCTGCATACAAAGGTCTGCAGTGCTTTTAAAATGATCCGGAAAGGTCATACACTTCAGAGGTTTCTTTCTGAAGGAGAGAAAGATGGGCAGCGAGGGGCAATACTTTGAATATTGCATCTCAGCAGTTAAAAAGCCATGACTATACATAAACTCTCTGCATGAAGAATCCCAGGGAGAGACAGCAGATCTCCTAAAGGTTCTTGTAATACCCTGAGGAGATGACTGTCAGGGGAAACTCTTCACACTATACTTGCGTTTGTTCTATAACCTAGGGTAATGAAAATAACCTAGTTTTTATGGCTTAGGAAGAAAAGAAAAGTGATTTTAACGCAAAGCTGATCTGATGTGCCTGTGTTTCAGCACCACTTGTGGATTCAAACTCCCTTCATAGTGGGTCAGCCATGCTGATGCTGCTTACTGTGGTGGTTGTTGGTTTAGTGGCATTCTTCATCTACAAGTTCAAAAGGTATATTCACTCAATTCCTAAATTTCAATTGTAAACAATGATTAAGTCATAGTTTTTAACTTAGACAAGAAAATTAATCAAGCACCATCTGCGCTAGATAGATAACTGGTTTTGAGTTGTCTTAGTAAGCTATTCAAATTATTTTTCTTTTAGCACTTGCTAGAAACAAATCTGAAAAGTGGATTTGGTGGTTGACAGGACCAAAACATCTATTATGAGAAAATTATATGTTTTTAATTATTGAGTCTTGAAAGCTTTATTTCCTGAAACAAATCTGTCAGTACAATGACTTTGATTCAACCTTTAAAAGCTAAAACCAATCATTAGAATAAGGGAGATCACTGCACTCAAAAAAAAAAAAAAAAAAAAAAAAAAAAAATACATATATAGTTGTATACAGACTTGGTAGAAATAAATTGAAGTCCCACAAGCAGAAATATTACAGTCCTATTTTAAGACATTCAATTCTGAAATGAGTGGAATTAAAGACATAATCAGTTTCAGTCACCTTCAACTTGATTTTCGAAAGTTTATTGCTTATATGAAGCTAGCATTCTCAAGTCAAGTATATTATTACTGCGTTTAAGGTCGAATAGTGTTTTTTTGGCTAGATTTTTATGCTGGTTTCAAGAAATCTTGTTCAATCCACTGACAAGTTTTGTAATTGATACTACAAATTTTATTATATTACAGAATATTTTGCATGATTCTTATGGGGGATTTTGCAGTGTTTAGATTTGTTGTTGAAAACATGTCATAACATGAATGTTCTGTGATCTCATTAGGAAAATCCCTTGGATCAGTGTGCAGACTGAGGACAGCCATGAGAAAGATCCAGAAGTGATCAGTACAGTGGGTCAGAATGATAATATGTCCAAGCTAAAGCTCAGCGAGTTTCCCTCCCAGAAAGAACTGATGGAAAAAGATCTGGAGGTCAGGAGCAGAGGTATGTCAGATACACATTTACTATTATCACTGATCATGTAGTAAATACTCAGTATTTTAACGTATAATCTATAAATTTCATATCACAAGAGCTATTTGATATTTATATGTGGGTAAGAACAACTGTCAGTGCAGGAGACACAGTCATTAAGCGAGGCATATTTACTGATGTAGTACCATTCAAACACAAAGGCAATTCAAAGTGCTTTACACAAGACAAAATGGATTAAAACAACATTTAAAAAATAATTAGAACAAAATAAAGCAACATGTAAAAACGATGAGTAAAGATAAGATAAAACTAAGAATAAAGGAATTTAAAATCAAATAGAATAATCAGTAGTGCAATTACAGTGTAGAATTAATTGGCCCCAGATTGAAATTCAGTGCAGATGTGTAATTTGGTTGAAGAAAAAGCAATGCTAAAAAGAAACATTTTAAAGGACCATACCAGCCATTTTGCATGTTTGAGCCTAATATATTCAATTTTCATACGTTACGTTACTGACAACCATTTCCCAAAGGATAAAACTGTATTTCAGCTTTCCTAATATTTTGCAAAATCTCTTAATCTTTCAAAATCAAATATTCAAGTGATACACCCACTTTAAAAATTGATGTGTATGCAGCCTTATGAAGTCACAGTCATTTAAATTTTTCCATAAACGCAGGTCTTCTTTTGGAACTATATTCCCTGATAGAGACATACATTCACTCCATGTTTTTTATTGCACTTAAACGCTAAAATTATGTAACTTTCAAAAACACCTGAATACACGTCTTGTTCACGATGATAGATTACCTATCCCAAGAACGTTTAAGTATCAACAAGTTGATTTTAATAATGCTCCAGAATGAACTGAAAACAATGGCAGTCTGGAAGGTAGGAATTTTTTTTTTTAATTCCCTGTTCCATTAGTATTCTTTAGGAAATGATTGTCAGTAATGCTACATGTATGAAAATTGAGTATATTAGGCTCAGACATGCAAAATGGCCGGTATGGTCCTTTAAGCCTGGTTTTAAAAGAATTTATAGTCGGAGCAGATCTGAGAGCTTCTGGAAGTTTGTTCCAGAGTTTTGGAGCAGAGAAATTGAAGGCTGCCTCACTGTGCTTTGTTCTGACTCTGGGAACAGAAAGCAGAACCAGATGACCTGAGAGGTCTGGAGGGTTCATATGACAGAATCATGTCAGAGACATATTTTTATCCTGAGCCATGCAGCGCTTTAACATGTACACATCAGCATTCCAACCAGTTCTTTATCGTGAAGCAAGTGATATACAATATTTGCAAATTGCCTCCCACTGTTGCTGTTGCAACATCTGCATAGTAACAAGATGCTGATATGACAGCTTGACTTTTTCATTGCTATCATTGGATTTCACTGTGAACTCTTGAAGCCCTGCAGACAGTGGACTGTGTTTGACAAAAGTAGCATTGCAGTGTTTCTGACACAAACGTGGGCTGCAGGCCATTTTTCTGGTCACTCAGCACTTGGGCCATTCTTCATTTCTCAGCTCTTTCTACCTTTCCAAGTCCTTGCTGATCTGAACAAATTAACTGGGTTTTGCGGTTGCCTGTGAAACTGTTTTTATTTAAAAAGGGCAGAGCAGGACCTTTGAGTTGTTTCTTGCTAGATTAAATGAATTTACTACTTGCTGCTAAAAGATTTTATGATTACTCTGAGGCTAGGTGGGATCTCATGCAGTCTGTCTTGGCTTTCAATACTTGCACAAAGCTTTTGCCAGCAACAAGATACAATAAGATCCAGATCTACTGTAAACTCAGTCATCACAGAAATAATCTGCTTTCGTACGTAATTGTACTTCTTAAATACTGCCTTTATTTCCATAGCACATACTGCATACTGGAAAAATAGCTCTAAAGACTAGTATCACACTATAATAATTAACCAGAAATATAGCTTGTTTACTATTAAAAGTTTGCCAATTTTGAACAGCATATGCATCGAAAAAAACTTGTTGTGAATTGGAGACTTCGTTAATGATACTAAGGGGGTTCTTGGCCCAGCCAATGGAGAAGATGCCAGTAGTTATATATAAATCAGTCTATGAACCTCAGTAATTTTCATGTTTCTCATTTAATTCCAAATGGTTTTACAAGAACCATTAGTTATAAACATTTAAAATGAAATAAGTCTGTTGTCACTGAGTTTTCGCAGTTTAAAAATCGTAAAAGTGTAAAAACTAAAGTTTGAATGTTTAAAACTGGAACAAGATTTAAATGTAAAAACTGCTTCATAATCTTTATGTTTGCACTACAATATGGGCAGTGTTACAAAACTTTGCAGAAATTTTGAATGCAAGTGTTTCTTATTTGGAGCTTTGCATGCTGGGAGTTCTAACAGCATTGTAATTGGGAAGTTTTGTAATGTTGAGAAGTGCAGGTAGACCTGAAGCACATGTAAACCATATGTGAACATAAAAGTCAGTAGCATTTAAACAACTTACAAAATATGCTTTTAAAGGACCATACCAGTGGTTTTGCATGTTTGAGCCCCATATATACCCATTACTGACAACCATTTCCCAAAATACTACTGGAGCGGTAAATATTAGAATTGTTTTTCTTACCTTCCAGGCAGCCATTGGTTTTAGTTCATTCTAGCATGCCATTAATCAACTTGGAGAGAGTTAAAACGTAATCCATCACAGTGAACACGACGTCTATTACATTTTGTCAAAGTAACTTTAATTAAACTGTCCAACACGGAGCTGCACAGAATAAAATGTATGTCTGTGCCAGGGAATATATGTAATTGTAGGAGAAGACTGCTTTTACAGAGAAATTAAAAATGACCGCCCCTTCTACGTACATTTGGACATATGTGTTTTCAGGTGAAACATTGAATTTTAAGGTGGGTGTAGCACTTAAACATTTTGATTTTGAAAGATTAGGGATTTTGGCAGAATAACAGGAAAACTAAAATATGACTTTATGTTTTGGAAAATGGTTGTCAGTAACGTAACATTTATGCTGGTACTATTTATTGGTCTTAAACATGCAAAATCACCGTTAAGATCTTTAAGGATTTGATTTAAATTATATGATGGTTCACATGGGCTCCCCCTTCACCTCTAGTAAGCTTTTAACAGTTAAAGAGCAAATGATTAGTAATTTTATGTGTCTTGAAGAAACTAAATGTCAGCTAAACGCAAGCATAGAGAAGTACATTTTAGTGGAAGAAGCTGTTTAGCTCCATATCTACTGCTGGCCGTTTTCTGTAGAAGAGAATGGGCTCCAACATGAAGTACTGAACGTTGTCTGGAGAGACACTCACTCAGGCAAATCAGAGAACGTGGTATAATTGCAGACATTACAGGCATGACACAGTTCTTAAAGACATTGAGATCTTTGATTTGACTTCTGAGATCCTAGTTTGAAACTTTATTTTATTTTATTTTTTATTTTTTTTTGGAAGAGTTTTTACTGTGCTCTACATTCAGAGAAACATCATTCTATGCAGGTTGAAGGACAGAATCAACTTAAAAAAAAAAAGTTTCAGAGTATCTTCAATATTCTTTCATTTAAAGTAGCTCATCCCCTGATATCTTAAGTGTTCTTTATGGCTAGATCTAATCAGATGAGAGTCTGCTAGAAAAAAAAATCCCAGGGTTTGAGTGATAAAAGAATGTTGCTTTTAGTTTTAATTTAACAAATTTTGTGTTTTTTTTTTTTGTTTTTTGTTTTTTTTTACTTCAGGCTGAATAATAAGAGATTGAGAAATAATGTGCCAGGAGAGATTCTGATCTTAAAATATGCATGACTTAAACTCAATCTATATCTCCAAATGTTTTCAGATTTTACACTTTTTTTTCCCCCCCACTGAAAACTTGCTTACTTTCATTCCAGTTTGACAGGTGCACATAAATTTCATCTCTTAGCTGTGTCAGTAGTTTAAATTCAGTTTAAAGTGCCCGTGTCTGTCTGCACAATCAAAGGTCCCACTGATCCAATCTTATCAGCTCCATCATTACATCAGCCCTGCTTGGATTAGCCGTGTTCCCTCAGCACGACAAGAGCAGTCTTTTTAACCAAAATACATGGGTGATGATTTTGTAATTAAAATGTTAAACATGAACTTTTATGTTTATAGAAAGATTCTATAGAAAGATTAGTGAAAGCCAGTTTAAACTCGTGAGTTGTTTTTAAAAAGCATTTGTAACCAAAAATCATGCAGATGCAGCAAGGTTACTACTTCAAATTCTTTTTTGTAAGGAGACGATTCCCTTTTAAAATATATTAAAATGAAATATTTTTTATGATAATAAGCGCAAAGTAAAACATGTAAATAGGCAACTATTATTTTTAATCAATGATTAATCTGCCTATGTTTTATTTCTGTACATTTTTCAGGCTATATAATATTCAAAAAATGTGACAAATGCCTATCTAAATTAATTTCTTCAAGTTTCTTATACAGCTAACGAGTCAGCAGTTTAAAAGATTAATGAAATTTAGAGTAAAATCAATTAAATTTACATTAGTTTTAAATTTACAGTGAGGAGTCGTAAATCCTCATTTTTGAAAGCCTGGAACCAGCAAATTTTTGACCTGTTTTCTTGATAAATGACAAAAAGATTAATCAGTTATTAAAATTGCCAGTTTTCTGGAAATCAATCACAAGCCAATGGGGAGTTTGAACAGACGCTGTTTATCCCTTTATTCAGTCTCTTCTGTCATGTGTTTGCATATTTCCAGGAGGAATTGGCCGAAACATGGAAAGAGTTGTCACAAGAGAATTTCCAAACTGTACTAATGTGTAAGACGTGCGCTGTTTTTCTGAGTAAGTACAGATTGTGGTGTTTCAATTGTGCTAAGCTTGTTTGCTTTGTTGGCATTGTTTTTATTTCATGCTGATAGTTGCTATTGCTCAAAGTCATGTTTCTAACTCACGTGGATAAACTAAATATCTATGATCAATACACAAAGCCACATTCTGAGTTGTAAATATATTGATTATATATATTAAAAAAAATAAATAAAAAAAATAAAGGAAATTTTGACCACTGTTGATGCTTATTAGGAAGTCTATGGAAGATGATGGTGATGGTATGGAAGATAGCATGGTGCTTTCAGTGTGGCTGTTTATCAGATTATATTAAGTGACAAAAAAATGACATATATAGGCACTAAGTATTGGCCTTAGAAATGGAAATATTGAAAACTTGTACATAGAAGAAAATAGAATGTAAATCTTTATAGTAGCCTCATCTTAAAGAACGATACCGACCATTTTTTGCATGTTTGAGCCTAATATATTTAATTTTCCTACAGGTAACGTTACTGACAATCAAAGCATAGTACTGGAAAAATTAGTTAAAATTTTTTTCCCTATATACCTTCCAGACCGTCATTGGTTTCATTCTGGTACGCTGTTAAACTCAACTTGTTGATACTTGAAACATTCATGGGATATACAATCCATTATCGTGAACAAGACGTATTCAGCTTTTTGTTTCGAAGTTATGTAATTTTAGCATTTAAGCGCAATAAAAAGCGTGGAATGAATATGTCTCCACCAGGGAATATAGTCCCAAAAGAAGACTTGCATTTATGGAAAAATTTAAACGACCCTGACTTCATAAGGCTGCGTAACTATTAGCAGGCAAAACATCGGTTTTTAAGGTGGGTGGGTTTGATTTTGAAAGATTCAGAGATTTTGCAAAATATCAGGAAAGATTAAATACAGTTTTATCCTTTGGGAAATGATTGTCAGAAACCTTATGTGTATGAAAATTGAATATATTAGGCTCAAACATGCAAAATGGGTGGTATGGTCTTTTAAGTTGTTGTAAAGTCAACCAACTGAACATCCATTTTCAAAATACAGTCTGTGTTATGTATTTTTACTGTATCACACCCTCATTATCAATCAAATAAGACAAATTATGGAGAACAAGTTTTATATATGTATATGTATATATATCATGGTGATTTTAGAGCTTAATTGACACATACAACTAATTAAACACCTTGTCTAATAGTCTGTGCAATTGCAAAAAGCTGTGCATGATCTATGATATTGTTCATTTTTGTTAATGATATAAATCAGCTTGTTTTGAATCATATTTCTTACTGTGAACAACTTACCATTTTGAAATTGTTCAAAATAAATGTATTTTTATATGGAATCATGTTTTTATTTCTATTACACTGCATCTGTGGGCTGTGAAGTAATATGCAATATTGAATTTTGACTTATTGTCCTGTTTTTTCCCCCTCATTGAAGAGAACTAGCAGTAGAATCCCAGCAGAAGTTCTGGGTGGTAGTAGATGGGGTTAGGCGATATACTGTAGCCTTACAATAATATCATGATATCTCTTATGATACTCCCTCCAGTGATAATAACCTCTATGATGTTGCACTTAAATACACCTCTGAAGACCGGCTAAACCACAAGCCTGTGATTAAGGTGAAGAATGGCATGGATGGGAGCATAGCAACTAAGCTAATACTAATCATAGCTAATAATAATCATGTGCATCGCAACAAGTCACTGCTGACAAAAAGTCGTCGTGTTGCTAATTTCACTCCATCGTTTGCCTTTTCTGTCGTATGGCAGACAACTAACCAACTTTCCAACTCTCTACCTTTGCCTGACTGAGACATCATCACTTCCTGCTTGCTTTGGGTCACAAACAGCTGCTTGGCTCTCCTCACACAACTTTGGACTTTTTTTTGGTATTCACCTGAGTATTTTTGCTTCAGGTGGAGAAAAAAATTTGTTGTGTTTCCATCATTAGTAGCTAGCCAGTTAGCCTTAAAGCTGAACTATATCCAAACAACAGAGGTAGCTCCCTTTTTAGTAACTAATTGCATGATGCAAAAATTCATCAACATGTCATCACACCACAATATCGTCAACATGATATGGCAAATTTTTATTATAGAAAAAAAATGATATATAGTATAACTGCCTTAGTAGAAGATACCATGTATAGGAAACATTTGTATTGCCCTAGTCCTGGAAACATAAGAGGTTTGTGATGCTTTGTTTTGTCATAATCTTATCTGAAACACAGGTTACTTCTATCAGTTTGTGTAACATCACAGTAAACAAGCTACAAGGCTCTTAAGTCGACTTTAATAGGTTAAAGCTTGATAACATCCATTTCAAGATTCCCATCTGATTGGGCTTCCTTTTACCTCAGTCACTCTAGTTGCCAATTACAGGAGCTTACTATTAAATGGGAACAATTAGATCTTACAGCAGAACGATGGGAAACAGATGATTTTGGCAAGTAGTATTGGCAACTAGTATCCAATATTCGCTCATTCTTCTTTCCTCAGATTCTGAAAAAAGCTACACTTTTAGTGGCAAGAGACAGAAAAGCTAGAAAACGGAACTGTGCGGTTGATTGGCTGAAATAACTCTTCGGGCACAAAGCTCCAGCAACAAGATTCTCCTTGCTCTGCTTTGCATTTTGTTTGCCACTCCAACAGTTTCACATCACACACCAATCTTCATCACTCCAACAGCCATCAGCGCCCCAAGAGCCTTATTCTCCTTCCTGCTCTCAGTCTGAATTAACACCAAGGCCTTCCTCTAACTGCCCTGGGATGTTCTGTGGCACACAATCAAATTGAACGGTGACAATCACTAATGGATGATGCACTGCAGCCAGACACTATAATGCAGCACTCAATGAAAGGAAACATGCTCATCAATTTCACACTGTGGCTAACACAATATTGCTGTGGGTTATTGTTGTGGGACATTTTTCATTCAAGGTGCTACCGTGTCTGAGAAAATCTTCTTTCGCTGTGTGTCTGTGAGTGGGGGCATGTGCGTTGATTTCCTGGAGAGGGGATAATTAATTTATTGCACAGTGGGAGAGCCAAGGAACCAGCCCATTAGAATCACTCCAGGCTACTTGATGCTGTTCATTGTCCTCCCTGCTGGTCCCGTTGTACAATGCAAATGGCCGCATTGAAACTTTAGGTATAGTAAGCCACACTTGTTAGAGACAAAGCAGAAAAAGCAATGCAATAGACATTGTGAGATGTTTCCATCTCATTTCATCCCACTAACAAATTGAGTACATTTGCATGCACAATAAAACTTTGATTACACTCAGATTAAGGCAATAAATCTTTTCTTTTTTTTTTTAAACATCATATAAACACGATTAGATTGAAATCAGCATTAATTACAGTGAGATTAGTCAAAGTAACAGCTAGATTATGTGACTAAATTTATTCAGGCATGTCAGCGTTTTAATTGGAGTAAGTTTCCTCTGCATGCATTTTCTCAGTTGGCAGGCTGTCCTCATACTCCCATTATGCAAACCGTGTAAGGCCTGGAATATACTTAAAGGACCATACCGGCGATAGTGCATGTTGAACCTAATATATTCAATTTTCCATCATGTTATGTTACTGACAACCATTTTCCAAAGGATAAAACTGTATTTCAGCTTTCCTGATATTTTGCAAAATCTCTTAATCTTTCAAAATCAAATATTCAAGCGATACACCCACCTTAAAAATCAATGTTTCTCCTGCTAATAGTTATGCAGCCTTACGAAGTCACTGTCATTTAAATTCTTCAATAAATGCAGGTCGTCTTTTGGGGCTATATTCCCCATTGTCAGATGACTCTACTTTTTATTGCACTTCAACGTAAAATTACGTAAATTTGAAAAAAAAAAAACAAAACCTGAATGCACGTCTTCTTCACGATGATGGATTACCTATTCCAAGATTGTTTCAAGTATTAACAAGTTGGATTTTAATAGCATAACAGAATGAACTGAAGTCAATGGTGGTCTAGAAGGTAGGAAAAAATAAATAATTCACTGTTCCAGTAGTATGCTTTGGAAAATGATTGTCAGTAACGTTACGTGTATGAAAACTGAATACATTAGGCTCAAACATGCAAAATGGTCTTTTAATGTGGACATGATGCAGACAGGAGGCGGAATGCTCAGAAACGGACCGTCATGTCTGATATTGTTGTTACTTGTCTTGGCTCCAAGATGAAAACGTTGATCGCCATTGTTTGTTTATTCTACAGGCCATACTGCAGAATCTTGCAGTTTCTGCTTTTTTTGTAACCATGGCAACAGCATAGTGAATAATCATGTAACTTGTAAACAATGAGCTGCATGAGTAATGCAAAATACTCCAGTTCACATTTCAGTGGTCCTAATTAAGACTCACTTTAATTATCTTGAAAAGCAAAAACATCATGCAAATATTTTCAGTTCAGTTCATGTCGACAGATCAGTTAACTGGAATGAGCAAAGTTTTCTTATATAAATAACAACCACAAAGTAGAAACAAATCTTCTGATATTGGAGTGGATAGACAGAGTTTGTCTGGTGATGGGTTTATTTATGCTTCAGGCTCAATTGGAGCATTGGAGGGAAGAAGTATGGAGAAGCCTGTAGTCAATTTGTCTTACTGACACACGATGCTGACAACACTTAAAAAAGAAAAGTTTGATGAAGAAGAACTTTAGTACTTATCCCAAAGAGACAGCAGCTGACCACGGCTCTGCACGTAGGCTGAGCCTTGTTGACAGGATATATGTCTTCTATATCTGTGTCCCTCACAGGGAAGGAGGCGAACAGAGCTCCAGCCTTTTGTCCGATGAGTCCTTGGAGGGAAACCTACAACAAACTGCAGATTCTGTCCTCTGCATTACTGTAAACCGAAGGAGGGCTTGAAATACTGATAAACAGACTGAGACTACAGTTACTCTAGAAAATGCACACGGAGGCACCAGACCTTCACAATGACATCAATTCAAAGAAAAGCAACAAAAACATGAGAAATACTTATTTATAATCATTTAGATTACAGATCGTAACATTAAACACTTTAGCTTTTCAATACGGGTACAAAGGATAGTCAAAAAGCCAACGATCAAAACACAGGATCGGAACATACTATCACTCTCAAACTGATTAAAAGGTCTTAAAGGATCATACCGGTAATTTTGCATGTTTGAGCCCAATAAATACTATCTGCATACGTTATATTACTGCCAACCATTTTCCAAAACATAAAACTGTATTTTAGTTTTTTTGTTTTTTTTTTATTTTGCCCATTCCACTGATCCTTCAAAATCAAATGTTCAGGTGATACACCAACCTTAAAATTCAGTGTTTCACCTGCTAACACTTAGGCACGATTGCAGAAGGGATGGTCGTTTTTTATTTCTCTGTAAAAATAGTCTTCTCCTGGGACTATATTCCCTGGCAGAGACATACATTTTCTTCTGTGTAGTTCTGTGTTGGATTGGTTAAATCAAGTAACTTCAAAACAAAAAAAAAAAAAAAAAAAAAAAAATTAATGGATGTGTGTTTTGCGGATTACTTATCT
Organism: Lucifuga dentata; assembly: GCA_014773175.1. Classification (NCBI taxonomy): domain Eukaryota; kingdom Metazoa; phylum Chordata; class Actinopteri; order Ophidiiformes; family Bythitidae; genus Lucifuga; species Lucifuga dentata. Next base: position 83,135 of record VXCM01003297.1, read on the forward strand.
GAAGCACGTTTCAAGTTTCTACAAGTTTATGTTTAAAGCATATTGGACTGAATACGCTCTAAAAGTAGGAAAAACAATTCTAATATTTACTGCTCCAGTATGTTTTGGAAAATGGTTGGCAGTAATGTATCATGCAGGTGGTATTTATTGGGTTTCAACATGTAAAATCATTGGTATGGTCCTTTAGATACACAGACTAATACTTGATAACAACTACATTTAAGTAAATGTTTTCTGATGCTATGAAAGGTTTGTTTACATCAGTAATTTTGCAAACTGCTATGATTATCTGAAGAAAAATGCTGATTATGTTTATAAATTTAGCTGCAATTTTCAAAGTTGACATGAAAGATGAAGACTTATAGTTTCTGGCAAGGAAGTGAGTTTTGGTATCTTCATCAACAATGATGACAAAATAAAAAAATACCTAATGAATTAAAATATAGATGTAGCGCTTTTTACTGCATTACAGCTTCCTGGTTATGAGATGAATTATTCAGGGAATTAACATTTTGTTGTTTTTACAGACATCAGAAAGTACAAGAAATGTTTTTGGCAACAACATAAATGAAGCAGGAGTTTTCTTGTTTTGTTCAAAAGTCACACAACCAAATATGAACTTTCTACTGCAATAATAACCCAAATGCATGATCATTAGCTACTGTAGATCTGCACGACACAAGGTAGTGTATAATCTGTTTTAGAGTTGGCTGATGATGTTAGCATTCATTACAGTGTAACTAAACAATATATCCACTTTAATCACCTGTTCTTATTTTTGTTATGACATATATATCATTTTGAGCTGCAAAGAAACACACTTGATGAAATACACAGATCTGGGCCTAAGATAGAGTCTTCCTTCATCTCGGATATTGCAAGCCTTCATTTGATGAGAATCTTGTGATAAGATTTACTGATTGCACAAAGCTTAATGAGTCTGGTTCCCTCACTGTCTTACTCAGATAAGCTATTTCTACACAGTTAAAAAAATGAACTTCACAAACACAAGCCCAAGAATAGCAATAGGAGCATATTTGAGTTATTATTATACATCACTTCTTTTCCTTTGTATTTTATATGTTTGAGCGAACACAGCTGTAACCAGCTGAGACAAATAACTTTCACCTCCTCCATGATGGATGTACATATTTACATAAAAAGATCAATGTCCCTGCAAAAATACAAGTATTTTCAGTCAAAAATTGTCCCTTTTCAAGAAGTGAGTAGAAATCTGTACAGTCTCCTCAGAGGGTTTAGGCAGCACAGTGTGAACTGGTCCATCCATGCATGTGTAGCAAAACACTTGAGACCATTCATTGTGACCATGGTTTCATAGCTTGCTGGAAGCAACTGCCAAAGAAGATATATTGCTTTCGAGTCGGTCATAGACTCTCAACATTAAAACACATGGGGCGCTTCATCAGAGAGCTTGATGTCTGTGTGAGATGGCAGGTAGCCTGGCGAGGGAGAAGGAGAGAGAGGAGGGGATTTTATGCAGCTATTTGCATAAGGCTGAATTTTTGCTTGCAAACACATTTATCTTGAATGGTAGTGGGTCGATTGTTTAGCTGTGGGTAGAGTAAATCAACTGGAACTTCAGAGATATTTCTTGATGAAAAAGCTTTCACCACTCCACTAATTTCCTGATGCTCTAATTAATTTATTGGGTCAAATAATTCCTCTCGACTTCTCATCACTTTGCCTTGGACTTGATTGCGCATCACTTACCTGTGAAAACTAACATGGGGGTATGAAAAAAGGTTGTTGAATACATAAATATACATAATAAGAAGTGCATCTTGGCAACTCGGCTGATAATGAAGGGGGTGAAAAAAATGATGGTTTGCAATGTCTTATGCTATCATACAGGGGTATGCGACGATGAGAAATGTTCGATACCTGTATCAACACTGGTACTTTGACTTTGATACCGGTTTCTCTACAATATAAATTTTGACATTTTTTTAAAAAATTCAATGCAGAATGTTTCTACTGTCTGCATCTATGTTTTTTTTTAAAAGAAAAGCATGAGACATTTATAATGTTTAGGTCAAAACTGGCGAACCTACCTAGAAATTGCAACTAGGCATCTAATGCCATACCCAACTGTTTTGAGATAAATCCCTTTCCTTAAAAATTCCCTGTGGAGTATTTGTCCACTAGCGGCACTGTAGAGCAATGATAAAAGTGGGTCCCTGTTTTGTTTGTATCTCGACACCACATGTTAAACAGAGACAGAAAAAAGTGACAGTAACTCTGCTGACTGCAGAGCAAATAAAGCAAATGCGTTATGTGATGTCGATGGCAACAGAATGAACTTAGCAGATTTACACAAGAGATTAATTTGCATTTTTATCAAGATTTACCTTCTGAATTTCCTGTGGAACAGCTGAAATTTGAGCAACCCATCCTGTCTGCATACTGATTTTGTTTTAAACATGTTTTGATCTTAAAATATTTATCACTTATGCTAATAAGGACAGTTTAGCTCCTACTTCCAGTGTTTTCAGAACATTCTTACTAAGACACAGAAGGTGCAAACTAGACCTGCATGTCAAATTGCCTGATGTGTTGCTAAATAAAACCCAAATAAAAGGGATGAACAGCTGTGCACACAGTTCCATATAGCAACATTTGCTGGTGGTAATGCACCGTAAAAAGGTACTATACGCACTATAAAGGAAGAGAAGAAGACCAGCAGCGATGTAAACATGGATGTAAACAGAACTTTAAAATGGTTTTGCTAGTTAGTAAAGCCTTGAGTTAGGAGATTCAAAGAGGAAGTTAGTGAGACTTTACAGGATACATTTGTGGTTGTGAGTAACACTGAATATAACTGAAAATGTGTGTACAAAGGAAAACTTTAAGTAAATTCTAAGTAATTTTAAGGTTTTTATGATGAGTAAAATAACATCATATCCTCTTTGGAACTTACTGGTTGGCTTTTGTGTTGCTTGAAAAGCTCAGATATATATACAGCACAGAATAGAATAGAATAGAATAGAATAGAATAGAACAGAATAGCTTTATTGTCATTATACGTAACATATAATGAAATTACAGGTGCTTCTCCCTTAGTGCATAAGTATAAAGTATAAAAAAGAGTAAAAACAACTTTGTACACATCTATTTAAATTATATTTACACAGCTGAAAAGATAAATATACTTATCAAAGTGTATATCAAAGTATATCAAAAGTGTATATCAAGTATATCAAAAAAAGTGTATCAAGTATATTTATATATATAGATATAGATGTGTGTATTTCGATATTTACAACAGTAGCAGGGATGGTAGCAGCAATCAATAAGTATTGCACAGAGTAATAAACACCAGGTAGTTAGCAGCAATCAGAATATAGTTCACAGTTTACATGGTACCGATTTAAAGTGGTGAACAAGGTGCCATGGGAACAGAATTGCACATGATGGTGACGTTGACAGAGTAATGTCCAGGTCAGCGATGATTTAGTGTTCTGATGGCCCAAGGGTAGAACCTGTTCCTTAGTCTGGATGTGCGGGCCTTCATTGACCTGTAGCGCTTGCCAGAAGGCATCCTTTCAAACAGGTGATGTGCTGGGTGCGAGGGGTCTTTGAGGATGGCGGTGGACCTTCGCAGGCATCT
>VXCM01003298.1:0-69096 GCA_014773175.1 Lucifuga dentata
TATCTACTTTCCTTCCAGATGACACCCCAAGTACTCTCCTACCTGTCTCCCTGATCACATTAGCTTAGCTTAGCTGTTTTATTTGTCTAAATTGCATCTGTTATATTCTATCATGGGACAAATATGCCTGATTTTTGTCATATAGATTGGTGTGTTATTTTAGCAGAACCTGACACTGAAACTGAAAATCATCTCTGGATCTGGTTCTTCCATGAGCCATGCCCCACCCTTCCTTTAACTTTCATTAAAAACAGTTCCTAATTTTTCAAGTAATCCTGCTAACAAAGAAAGAAACTAACCAACAAAAAAAAAATGCCAAAAAATGTTACTTCTTTGGTAGAGCAAATTAATGATTTACTTATAAGGTGAGTGATTATAATAAAAAGACATTTCCCAAATAACACATATAAAAAAAAAATCAAAGAAAAATCACAGGGTTCTTTGCTTTTTTTTCACTGCTTTTATTCCATATTCCACTCATGTGCTCTGCCTTTTACATCTTTTCACCACAGAATGACACTCTGTGTAGGTCAGATAGACCATATAATCTTGTCCTCTGCTGGGAATAACAGATCTTCTATGTAGCCCCGATGAAAGATGAACCTTTATTATACTCAGGGCTTCATTTTTTTTCTTCTCCTTTTGCAATTACAGTGCAGACACATTCACAGCTTTTGCCAACTCTTACCACCTCCTGCAGCCAGTGTTAATCATGGTTGACCTTTGGCATACCTACTGTATTGTGTGGAACTGGGAGATCTGTGATTTATGTAACTGAAATGTTTCCACCTCTCCAAACACTTTATCACCCATTCAATCACAACACAAAGATGGAGATAAATGCTTTGGGTAATTAGCTGGCATAACCATACAGCTGTCTGCTGTAACAAGGTCTCAAGGCCACTGAAATGGTTTTCCATCCCTCTCCTGCATTTTTTACCGTCCTCCTTCTTTTTCCATACGGACATGTCTGGAAATATGTTTCAAGCATGTCTTTCAAAGCTGTTTTTTTTTTTTGCTGTTATTGTCTGTTGTTGTGCCCTTTCGTGCTCACTGTGTCTGCGATACCAGCTGCAACACAGTCTTGGTTGGACACGCCTGCCAGATTAACAGATCGTTTTGTTGTTTCCTCGCCAATTATCTCCAGCCAGATTGTTTATGTAACATGAAGTGCTCTCATGCTTGCTTGATTTATCTTGATTTCCTCTGTCTCCTCTCCGTAATTGACATGCTTGGTTGTGAAAATGAGGTACTAGATAAGAGATATGTTGATACTTAAAGCACCATACCGGATGTTTTGCATGTTTGACCCCAAATTCATACAACTCGCGCACACGAGTATGCTACTGGAAACATACTACATACTGGAGCCGTGAATATTACAGTTGTTTTTCTTATCTTCCAGACTGCTATTGGTTTTAGTTCATTGCAATATGCTATTAAAATCAACTTGAAACGTGCTTGAGATAAGTGATCCTTCACCCAAACATGATGTCTATAAAAATTTTTGTTGAAGGAACTTTATTTAACTGGTCCAACACAGAGTTGCATAGATGAAAATATATTTCTCCACCAGGAAATATAGTCCCAGGCTTCTACATTCAGATGGTGTATCACCTGAACATTTGATTTTAAAAGATTAGCAGATTTGATTAAAAAAAAAAAAACGGTTTTATGTTGTAGAAAATGGTTGTCAGTAACGTTGCAAACTCACCCATACAGTCCTTTAAGACTTTATTTGATTTTTTTTTTTTTTTTTTNTTTTTTTTTTTTTTTTCTGCGGTCACAAGATTTGTTGCTTGCTTAACCCTAATCAGTGGGTCTGTGTTTATGTGTTTGTTTATGACGGCTGTGCCTGAGGTTAGTGTGGTCTGTGGCTTTCTGAAAGCCCAAAATCATGCTTTAGCCAACAGGTCTTGTGAGGTCCAGAATGTTCTGCTTTAGATTCTGTTAAAAAGGATGCAAAGGATGTCGTTTTTTAGCAGAATGTCAAATCTAAAGTCTTTTATTGTGACAAGATTGACTTCAAGGATGAATAACGGTTGTAATGAGTAACAATGTGGGAAATACCTCTATGCAGCACTACAACATTAATTTGAGTTTCTGTTTCTCGTAGTCTTAGTTTCTTGGCTTCTCTCTCTCTCTCTCTCTCTCTCTCTCTCTCTCTCTCTCTGTCTCTCTCTCTCTCTCAACACTCTCTTTCTCACTTCGTGCCCCAACTCACTTTTTTATGTTTTATCTCTCAGCTGCTCTGCCTTTGCCTCTTTTCTAAATTGTTTTCATTTTAACAGGTCAGTTATGTTACAGCCACATCCATTGTTCCCTTTCATACAGTAGTTTAACACCAAAACAAAGTCTGCATGCTGCTATTCATCTGAGATTATGTGCTAAACTGGCTAAACCGTAACAACCATTAAAAACCATCTGTCTCCCAGTTCTTACTGCTCAGCAGTTAAATGTTTTAGTTCACTAACTTTGGACACTAAAGAGAAGTGAGGTTGTGGATGGGCTCCATTAAGAGGCGACACTCATGATGTGTATTACCCCATAATCACTATTATTTTAACAAGATTTCATTTGTTTTTATTAAAGCAAGCCTGATTGTCATATTGCATGATTAAATCAGATAGATGGTCCCTCCATTATAATTAAATTGCACACAATTGGACAGTCACCCTTTTTAATCACATAACTCTAATAAGAACTGACCTAGATAGCAATAATGTAAATGTGTTTTGTTACATTATTAACTTAGTGTCGTGGGACTTTTCTGAGAAATGGCTCTGTTCAATGGCTAGGTATTAGGTAATGTGTGTGTGTGTGCGTGTGTGTGTGTGTGTGCGTGCGCGCGCGTGCATGAAGGGGTGGATTGTGTGTGGATGTATTCAATGAATATAATGAGAATTGCATGCAACTTTTTGTGCCAGCCTTGATGTAAGGCATATACATGTCAGTTATATGTGTGTATGTGTGTTTGCATGTGTCAGTCACACACACACACACACACACACACACTTATATACTGTATGTTATGATGTGTAGCTGTGTGTGTATGAGGAAGAGACCCATGGTGACTCATCCTGTTTTCTCTGACCTGTCCATTCTGCCTTCCAGAGACACAATGGGGACGTAACATCAACAGCGTCTGTCAAGCATCTGAGTCACCGGCGCTTTGTGGTTTCCTTCCAGCTAGACAGCGTTCAGCGAGCAGATCAAGACCTTTACCGCTGTGTCACCCAGTCCCCCAGGGGTGCTGGGGTCTCTAACTTTGCTGAGCTTATTGTTAAAGGTAATACTCTTACGTCTTCTTCTTCTGTTATTGTCCTCTCTCTTTGTGTTTCTCCTTTTTCTATTTATTTTCTACCTATTTTTAGCTGTACAGCGTGGTCCTACAACTATTTACTCAGTATCTCACACACACTTTTCATCTAGCGCCACCAGCAGGTCAAAATTTCCTGAGTATTACTAAAGCTGACACAGTTAACTTTACATGAGAACATTTGAGGCAGTAGCGCATTGCAGACTGAAAGTGACGGTCAATTATCACTGACTTTTATTTGAAATTCAGAAGTACCATATTTGACGTGCAGCTTTGCTTTGCAAAGCTATGCTGCTTTAAATTCAGATTCAGTTTTGCAGCTGGAAAATAGACCTATGTTTGATGTTTTCAGTCTTTGTTGCATTGTCATGATGCAGTTTACCAGCCAGAAATAAACTGGTGGTTTCTGTTGAAAGTTGGTGACCAATTATGCATGTATGGTAATGCTGATAATCAACTGAAACAACCACTTTTAGTCTTGTTATAATAGGATATGATTCACCACTTTTGGTCTGAGTGACTACTGTATATGAGTCACAGAAAAACTAAAACTAAAAATTGATCACAACAAACATTTATAGTCAGAAGTATGAAAAGACGCTGGATACATTTGAGCATATTCTAAATGGTGATGGAAACTTCAGATAGCATCTTGGTACACATGAAAATCTTTGGATTTTACATTTCTTTGACATGTGTTGTTTCCTCGGTTGGAATTGTCAAGTAGACTTTCATACACAGTTTTTGATGCTTTGTCAAAAAGCTGCTCACTTTACTTGAACCCCTGCAGCCCTGTCATATCATGTACCACAGATAGTGACCTCACGCCCATTACTCACACCAACCCTACAGCCTGACACCACTCTGACAGCATCGTAATGACACGGCAGTGGGATGGTTTGATGGCTCAACAAACTCCATCCTTCAGCAAAGGGAAGATGAGAAAGGGAATAAGGATGTGAAGGAATCTCATTCTCCCATCCTCTCCTCCTCCTCCTAAAATGTATTTTTAAAAAAGACTGATACAAGGGCAGGGGAGAGTTAGCGAGGCTTTATTTTGAGAAACCAACTAAATCTCTTTGATAGATGTGAAGACATGTATTGCTTGTAGCCGCTTTATGCCGAAAATGGTACTAAACCAGCAGCGCCCCATAAACCAAGAGTCAGTGAATGCAATGATATAAGGCCATAAAATTCTATTTAATGTGCTCACACTCAGAAAATAAATATTATTGTACTCATGTGGTTGTTTCTTTATATATTTTTTTCTCTCAAGATCAAGATGTTATTTTTGGCACAAGTCATGACTTGTACGTCATAGCTGTAAGTCATATTCAAATCATGTGACTGCAAATCTACAGTCTATTTCACAAGAGCTGAGACAGAATACTTAATAAATTTTTAACTCACTCTGAGAGACCAGTCATCACCTTAATGCAATGAATTTGCTAATTCCAAGATCATAGATTGGATGCAGATGCAATTTTTAAAAACTTTTTAGAATCTCTTGTAGAATTTTTAGAATTTCTCCTATTTCCAAGTGTATAATGAATAATACATTTTAATCTTTCTTCTAAGGTATGATTCTGGCTTCATATTTTGATCCTGAACATATTTGAGGATCTGTTTTCAGGGATTTACAGCCTCTTGAAATGTAAATCTCAGCACAGAGCAATCCTTAATTAAACAGCAAAAGAGGAGAATAGCTCTGTATAAACAGGGAAACTGTAATAATAAAGTCAGGAAAAATGTCTTCAGAAAATAAAATATGAACAAACATGTAAGCTTATTTACTGTAACTATGAACATTACATGTAAATGGAGTGAGGGAGATGTTTTTTAGACTCGGCCCACTGGCTGCTTGGCTGTACCCTGAAGTTGTTGTGTCATTATGGATGCAGTCATTGCAAGCCTTCTGCAGGCTAAATCAAAGCAAAGGAAAGTGGCTCAGAGCAAAGGTGAGGTGCTGCTAATGCTTAAAGCCCTAGAGAGGTGGGCCATAAAAGGCACAGACACCTTTGAGAGGAATGAAGGATTAGTCACAGTCAGAGATCTAACTCTGCCCTTTCTCTCATGCTTTGTCCTCATTTTCTTTTGCATTCCATTCCTTCCCTCACACAGTTACCCGTGTAATTGTTCAATGGTGTGGATCTGCCAGTAAGTGACATTTGACCGATGGGCTCTAAAATTAATCCTTGCTTTGGCAGTCTTTACCAAAAGTGATGCAGGATCTCTTCTTTCATCATGGTGACCAGCTGTGGGGCCAGATCAGAAAAAAAGAAGCACAGCATATAATCCTCCACTTACAAATGCTGGTATTCAAAGATCACACACGTTTAATGCACCATACCTGCAGCTGCTTTTTCACTCACTCCTGTGCTAAAATTCATGCAAGGCTCAGAATGCATTGTTAATAGGTATGACTAATCTGCTCTTTGAATGGAGTTTGACCTACATATCCTGCAGTCTCAAGGGGCTCATTTAGGGGCCTCATTTAGGCTTTAGCACAATGAGAAACTGGTTTCTGTACAACTGATTAGTAAAATTAAAATCTTTAAAACCTTCACCTGCGTAGACTGTGCAGTAGTCCTTTGAACCTTCCAATATAAATACTTTTTTTAATGCAAACATTTTCAAATAGATAAACAAAAAAACTTCACCAATTTTTTTGCAATTCTTCTGGCAGTACCCCCATCCCCCATTGCGCCACCCCAGCTGCTGCGTGCAGGCTCCACTTACCTGATAATCCAGCTTAACACCAACTCCATCCTGGGAGATGGCCCCATTATCAGGAAGGAGATTGAGTACCGAGCCAGCCAGTCTCCATGGTCAGAGGTGCATGGAGTCAACATGGTCACCTATAAACTGTGGCACCTGGATCCAGACACAGAGTATCACATCAGTGTATTGTTGACTCGGCCTGGAGAAGGGGGCACAGGACCACCTGGACCTCCTCTTGTGAGCAGGACCAAGTGTGCAGGTGAGCCTCCAGATCCTAACATACACTGCAACTGCACTGAGCCAATAGTAATGTATTATAACACTATACACTATTTAAAAAAACAAAAAAACAAAAACATAGCATCTATTACTGCAACTTATTCTCAGATACGGTAAAGGAGTTCAGAGCACATTTGTGTAACCCAGTTCAGCTGATCATCAGATGATCTACATGAGTGCCAACTACACACCTGTTCATACTATAATAAGTGTGTAGCTATGGCTTAGTTATCTGTACACTGATAACTTATGATGTCATAAGTGTACAGATAACATTGGACAGCAGTGTTTTTCCTTAGCATAGTTTATTCTTAGGTGGAGTTTTGTGTTTACCTTGCTCAGTATATAATGGTTTTTCTGTTTGGACAGCGAAACTGCTCTGAAAGGAGCCATTACACAATGTCAACTGCCTTTGTTATAATCGTAATCTATGATGATAGTGCCTCTGACTGAAACATAGTTATTCAAGAGCTGCATTTGTTGTTTTGGTTTGTTTGTTTGGGCCTGATTGGCATTACAGTAAGGATGGTATTCTGTCTGTAAATCAGCAGTTTGTGACTGATGCAGATTTCCATGTGCAGTGCTTAGGGGAATTACAGTGTTCACTGTTTAGGAAATGCAATGACCCAGAGTCCTGCATGGGGGACTACATGCACTCGAACACCTGGGGGAAAAAATAGAACCACAAGCAGCAGCCATACAACCTGCATATCCGTCACCCCACCTCTCCACCTGAACCTCTATGTAGCAATTTCACATCATTACGAAGGCATAAACACAAACTACTGGCACTTCAGCACCTCAGTAACAAGTTGCATATATTTTGAGATACATATCTTCTTTGCCTTAACTAAAGTCATTCAATGAAAGATTCTTTTTTTTTTTTTTTTTTTTGGACAAAGCACAGATAGCCAAACTTCAAACACTCATTCAACTCCAGTCTTTAATTATGCTGCTGCATCTGTCATGATAATCTGCTAAGATTCAAAGTGGAGTTGACAGACAGAGCCTATACTTATCTTTTAAGAAAAGGCACACATTTGCTATCGCTGCCATTTTCTGAACTCTGCTTATATAAAAGATAACAGCAAGCTGAAACGCTGGCATATAGCTGACTAGTGTGATATCTACTTAAAAAGAAAGTTATATAGTTAGTGGGAGACATAAACTCGTTATTCGGGTATGTTTTGTATCTAGCTATTTGGTAGGTATAGGCTGCATGGTTTTTTTCTACTCATCTTTCAGTTTGTGTTCTTGTTGTTTCACTTCTAGAATCACAAACCTTTAAAGAAACAGACAGAACTCTTCAGTAGGTGTTATTTTCCATAGAATCAGTTGCCATACTACCTGCTCAAACTTGTCATCAATCACTATGCAGACAGAAAAGGAGAGATGAGCAGGATAACAGGAGTCCATCCACACCCCTGCTTACCATGTACAGCACCAAGAGTTCTGTGTCAATGAATATGTACACTCATAGATGCAGGCAGGCATTTCTTCTGCCTGTGTATGGAATATGTGCAAACACAGTCTTTCTTTGGTGTATATATAGACACACACACACACGCACATGCACAGACATGAAACGGAGAGCTCTGCTGGTACCCACAGGCATTTTGTGATTCTGTGTCTTCAGTGGTCATCAGTCTTTTCTATGCCCAAAGGTCTCCTCCTGCCACACACCATCCCTCACATATCTCCCTACCCTCCTCCAGTCGAGCCTTCCCAGCCCTCTCTCCAATGACATATTAAAGCTACTGTCCTCTCCCAACAGCCAGAGACACCCCTCATTCATCAGCCACCGTGAGTGAACTCACAGCCCTCCCCAAACACCCCTACTTCCCACTCTCGAGGTACACTGAAAACCACAAGGAATCGTAGGGATGTACTGTAGCAAAAGAGGAAGAGTGGAGGAAGGCTATGTGAATGGTTATGGGTGTGTGTGTGACAGAGAGAAGGTGAATGTGTGAGAGTTGAAGTGAGAGAGGATTCACAATGTCTGGAAATTCACAGTTACAAGTATTGGTGTTTGTGAAAGTCACTAATCTTAGCCTTTAATAACATTTTTACATTTCAGCCACAAACAAGCTGAACTGCTTGTTCAGCCATGTGTAGAGTAAATGTTTGTTCAACTGTTAAAAGGGCATTTAGATGCAAAACAAGTCCAACTTTGAGGGAATAGAGGTGAATTTTGCCAGTGGTGCTGTGCACACTGTCTTCCGTGGTCCGATCAGCGTCCTTGTTCAGGCTGAGTTTATGCTTTAAGCACTTTACAATAAGCTGCTATAATGTAAAATTCTTCCACCTGGTGTATCTCATATCTCACCTTTTTGAACCTTGAGGAGGCTTTAGTCACCACCTGACTCCCAGAGCTCCCATAACCTCACCACAAACCATCTGGTCTACACTACCCTGGCTGACCCAACAATCCACAACTGAATCCTACTCACACCCCCCTTGATCAGATTAGGTTTAAGCGTAAGAAATTAGATGGTGAGGTTGCTGTGGTGATAATTATCACTGTGAACAGAAGGGATATTTGGAGCCTCTCAGTGTTTAGGGGGAAACTGAATTTCCTCTTCAAAAGTTGTGCCTGACCACCGTGACTAATCTCACTCTTCCATGGTCATGGTGAACTTTTTCTTCCTTCCCAAACATGTTGTTGGTTGCACCACGTGTATAGCCACCCGCACGGCACCGATATGTCTACGTGTGAGCTGTAAAACTAATGGCCGTGAATGTGAACATGGTCTCCGCCTGACTCTGATGGCCATCCAGGTGTGCTTGATGAGCCATTGCTGTGATTATCAGCACGGTGCATTAGCACAGCTTGAAACCCCTCAAGTAAATCACAGAGGAGAGGCAAGCATTTGTACTGCAGGTGGTCCCCAAACTATGTTAATGGGCTTCCACCTGCTGCTGGGTCACTGATCCTTCTGGAAAGCTCCTGCCCATGATGCTCTTGGTTCATTAGAGGGAGCCAACACTGGAACCTGACTATAATTAGGAACATTAGGAACACAAATGCATTGTTCTTTTCTTGGCATGTCATTCATCATTTCCTCCATTCTGAGCCAGAATTCCCTGTATGTGTTCCTTTGGGTCTTATGTGTGTGTGGTTGTGATTTTGCTTGCATATAGGTATAGGCATGCATATCTGTAGTAGATCTAGTGGTATATATCTGCTGTATATATAAGTCCAGATTCTCTGCACAGGCACACAGTTCTTGGTGTAAATCAGTTTTGCTCTGTCCCATGTTGCAGTTTTCATACAAACGATAAACCAGAAATTGTCACATCCACTCTAACATCCAAATTCCAAGAATCAACATGGTGATTTGGGCTTTTGTCCATGTTGGGATAACTGCAGTTTCACACCGCAGGTTGTCAGAGACTAAGCGCTCATTGCATACAGACAAATAAGGCAAGGCAAGGGGAAGGAGTTGGCACAAATGTCCACTTTGAGAAAACCCACAATGAGCGCACTGTGGCCTCTTTGGCGGTGCTTTCATCAAGCCATTACTTAAAAGCCTCTCTTTATTTAGGTCTCAGACTGTGCAGACTATCAATTGCACCATTAAGACAATCCTCACTCACACTGAACAATGGAACATTAACAGATCTTGGTGCAGTCAACTACTTTGCCATTACTGTACCCACTCATTTATCTGCTGTCACATTAGTCTGGATGAAATTCAGATCAATTCTCTCATACTTGCATTTAGAATGAGATGCCACACAGCAAATTAAAAGAGAAAGCTAGTGACTGCAGAGGCCTTCAGTATAGATGGATGTGTCGTGAAAAAAGGTGCTCTACTAAGAAAGTGTTTGCAGGGTTTTAATGTCTGACAAGGTTAGCATGTTCATATGTATGCATGAACATATACAAGGAATAAGAGAATGAAGAAAGGAGAGGTAAAGAGATAAAGAAAGGCTGTGATATAGAGATAGGAGAGAACAAGTATTTCATAAAGCAGAATGTGTCTTTATGTTCATATGTCCTTGCACAACTCTAGAACACCTTTCAAATCAATTTTCTTTGATCATTCTTATTTTAGTGCATTAGCCTCTGCTCAGTGATGCATTAGCAGCCTTATTTAAGTTCCCTGCACTAATCTCAGAATCCCTTTGAGTGAGAGTCAGTAAAGAAACGAAGCCCTTGGCCAGTAACCTCAAACTCTGCTGATCTCTTCCTGTACCACATATCTCTTCTGTCAGTCCCTGCCTCCCTGGCCCATTACTCACCAGGCCCTGTTAAAAGAAAAAAGCGATACAATACATTATGTAGAATATTGCTTGACAAAAAGGCATCGATTGCGCTAATAATGGCCATTGATAAATGCCTCCATTGATGGCGTGCTAAGGATGTCCTTGGCTTAACTATGCCCTCTTTAGCTCGGACATCCTCCTGAACACTGGCTGGTCTGTGCCTCTGTGTATAGAGGCCCTCTGTATCTCTCAGCTAGCTATTACATTTAGGGAGGATGCGAAAGACAGAGTTGTTGTTCTTTCAGCCTGCATAAGAATTAACCCAGCAAGGACCAGAACTAACTTTGTACCTTCTAAAAATATACAACAAACCCTCGCAATGACCCAGTATTAAATGTAACCAGTGGAAATATATGCCCTTGCATGGCTTTGGCATCTTCTATGTCGATTAAGCCTCAAGGGAAACAAACATGACTACAGGACATTCAGTTAACTTGTCAACATGGAGGCGGGAGACTGGTGGCAGTGCTACAGCAACCCACAGCCTGTCCAATTAATTAACGTAATTGGCATGAGTTCCTGGTCTGCCATAGGGAATGTGGGTATGTTGTGCTGGCAGGGTTGACCTCCATGTCTGGGTAGGGCAGAATGGCGCCATCTAGGTGGGCATGAACAACTGCCAGGATAGTCATGGGACATCGCCATGTGTGCACTGTCATTTGCTGTGTTGATAATTAGGCTCTCACAAAAAACAAAGTTAACTGTATTTACATTTCCTAAAATTCAGTATTGTACATTTGGGACATTTCTAATGACACTGCTTGTTTCCTTTTTGTCTTTTTTCTTCCTCATTCTTTTTTCCTTCACCCAGAGCCCATGCGTGCATTGCGGGGCCTCATAGCCACAGATATCCAGTCCAGGCAGTTGTCCCTGCAGTGGGAGAATTTGGCGTTCAACTTGACACGCTGCCACACCTACTCAGTGTCCCTGTGCTACCGTTACACCACGGCAGGAGGCGGTGGAGGCCACAACACAACTGTACGAGAATGCCTGGCAGTAGAGCACAACGCCTCACGCTTCACCTTGCGTGACTTGCCACCCTACCACAGCATCCATGTCCGTCTGTCACTGGCAAACCCAGAGGGGAAAAAGGAGGGCAGAGAGGTTGCCTTCCAGACTGAAGAAGACAGTAAGTCCGAGGACAACTTTACAGAAAGATAGTATGGCGGCATAAATCAGAGAAAAAGTAAAAATAACTTTGTCTCGGTATGCATCACTGTTTTCAAGTTGTCATTTTGTAATGAACATTTCATATGATGGGAATCTGCTCCTATTTATGCTCAGTCACAGATGGTGTTTCTGAGATGCCCTGTGATCTGGTCAAGTGAGGCCAGAATTCAGAGTATGTCAGTGCACAAAACAATATGGTGTGTCTGTTACCTGTGAGCAATTCAATGTTTTAAGATGCAACTGAGAGGCTGGGAAAATAAGCATCTAGCTGTGTGTTTATTGTGCTTTCTCAATTATCTCAAAGGATTATCATTCTTTTTTAAGTCTTAAAAATTGTGATCATTGATTACTTGCAAATTAGGGTTGGACGATATGAAAATTTTTTTTTATCACGATATATTTTTTTATATTGATTGATATCGATATATATCACGATATAAATCATGGCAAAGATTCTGCTGCATTTCAAGTTACTTGAACTTAAGATTATTTTAACATTTTCTTTATGCATGTTCTGAACGTAAAAAATATCCAACAATTATAAAACTGCAAATTCTGTCATGTCTTGCTCCTGCTTTTCTTAGTATGTCATTATGGAATCTCCTTCGACTTGACTTTTGTTTGTGTATTGGGCTTTAAATGTCCTTCTATTGTACATGTAATTTCATCTTATCATAGTGTTGTGTTATATTGTTCTGTTATTTTTGCATACTGCTGTCTTGGCCAGGTCTCCCACGCAAAAGAGATTCTGGATCTCAAGTGGACTTCCTGGTTAAATAAAGGTTAAAAAAAATATTGCAGTCATCCTTAATAAATAAATCCAAATTAAATAAACAGCAATCCAAAATGCTGTAAACATAAAAATAATTTGTCGCATAATTTGTTGCACTCTGTGTGCTCAATTGAATGGTAGTGCTTCAGATGGTAAAATAAGTTTGTTGTACAGCTGTTCTTCATCAGCACTGGTTTCTGGCTAATTTTACCGTGAACATCGCCACTCTGTTTCGTGTCAGACTTTAAATAACCAAATGACGTCACACTGCTGACATTTTTTTTTTTTTTTTTNTTTTTTTTTTTTTTTTTACCTTGCTTATCCACGACGTCCACTTTCTTTGGGACAGTAACAGCTGTTGAGCTGTTACTTTTTTCATCATCATTTGATTTTTTTTTCCTTTGGAGTTTCGTTTTCTGACATCTTTGTCTGATTTTCACTCACATATCACCATATGGGCTGTGGTGTGTTCACTGTTTAGCAAAATGCTGCTTTGAGGAAGTGGGTGGGCTGTTATTATGACACTGCCACCAGATTGACTAGTTTGTTCCAGTTCTGGCAAGCTATTGAGCCATCATGTATTCAAGCACTATTTTCTATCGACTTTATATTGACATCCTCATTTTTATATCGAAGATTTTTTTATATCGCAATGCAATTATATGTCCTTTATATCGTCCAGCCCTACTTGCAATAACTATTTTAGAGGTGTGATGTCTAAAATTTGCCAAAATTGTGTTGTGTTTAATTACTGGGGTAAGAGAATCAACAGCTGAGATTTCCCAAAAGGTGAAATTATTTTTAATAGCTTTTATTGGTCTATTGTGATGGGTGTGTTCAGACACTTTTTAGGGATTTTGGGGATTTGTCAAGATAAATCAAATGCTCCATAACTGGTCAGAATATAGGAAAACATATTTGATTATGGTCCAGATGTGGTGAAATTTCAAAACGTTAGCAGTATGAGGTTTGCATATTCACCTTTACTGGCTCCCCTCATTTCACTCCAACAACCCTGAGAAAGGATTTTATACCAAAGCAGATTTTTTTGCATGTTTGGTTGAAGGAGAAATCAATTCTTCCATTAAAAAAAAATCTAAGCAAACAAGATTTTTCAGAAAAAGATACAGAGAAAGATACGGGAGCAGGGGCTTGTCAAGATATGTATATATATTATATAGATACATGTCAGTTAAGAATGTTTTCCCCCAAATGTCTTAATAAGCAACTCTGTCTTGCAGACCAACTCATCAAAAAAATAACAGTCGACTCAGCTGTTTGTCTGTTGCTTTAGCCTCAGGCCTGAATCTCACATAATAGTCTGCAGTGCTCACACACACACACACACACACACACACACACACACACACCACTGGGACTGAAACTACAATAGAATGGCCCAAAAATTGTTATCACAGTGTGTTGTTGAATGATCTCGCATTTCAAAAAGAAGCTCTTCAGCAAAGCAATGACACATTCATCAATACGCTTAAACTTTAACAGAGGATTATGATAAAATAATAACGCCATCCTTTTGTCTTTTGCCTGTGCTGTGATTCTATAATTAATGCAATTCATAGATTAACTGTGATGTTCTCTGCCTGTGTGTGAAATTTCTTCATGTGTCATGCAGTGTTGTTCTGAGCCACTGTGACATTCTTTTTTGTGTTACATTGACAGAAAAGGCTCGTGGTGGAACTGACACTTCAATTCCTAACAAATGTTTGTTCTGACAATTTCTTACAGTTCCTGGAGGCATAGCACCAGAGTCTCTCACCTTCACCCCACTGGATGACATGATCTTCCTGAAGTGGGAGGAGCCTGTTGAGCCCAATGGCCTTATTACCCAATATGAGGTCTGAATTTGAAATGCTTTGTCCTGTCCCTTTAAATACCATGCTCCAAAAAACTCTCCTACTGGAAATAATCAAAATGTTCTGTAAGTTTTCAAGTTTAAAAAAATCTGCCACTGAATTGAATGAAAATGATAATAAGATTTCTTGAAGCAAGCGTCAAAACCTGCGATAATAAAGCACAATCTGATCTTAAAAGCAATTTTAAAAAGTTTTTATTTTAAGCCTGTTCTGTTTTCTTATGAAATTCAAGTTTACTCTGATTGAAACTGGAATATTTGTCTTTAACTCTGGGTCATTTTAGGATTTAATGTCTTCAAACAGGAATACAAATTTTTGGTTGTAAAAATCTTTTCCCATAAAGCCTGTAAACAACATCTGATACCCAAAAAAGGTGGAACGCAAGTGTGGATCAACTTTCTAGGATTAGGCTTCATTGCCACTTCATTCTGTTATAGCAGTCTGCCTTATGTCTTGTTTCAATGTAATGACTCATCTATTACAAGGTTATGAGGTAACTGGGAACACATTGAAAACACAATTCTTCATGTTTTTACAATTGCACATAAATATCATGCAACACTTAAGCATAAATAGATAAATGCATTGATTGAGCTGTTGTTCTAATTAACTAGTTAATGATTTTATACTTAAACCTGCTATTGACAGCTTTTCCCATCATGCCTATGGTCAGGTTCACATGGCTGTAAGCCTGCCTACACTTAACACTCCTTCCTCGCCCTCTCTTGCTGTGTCACTTCAAGAATATTATAAAATAGGATTTGTGGTTTGGCATATAAAGTGGAGGCTGCACAGGAGTTTTTACTCTGTGGTGTGTTGATCTCCTTCGGGTGACAGGAAAAGCTGTACAAAATCCACTTCATTTTTCTCAGATTAAACCATTGACCACTCCGCCTGAGCACATCAACCGCCATGCCATCCTGCAAGCCCTCCACACTGCTCTGTGCTGTGTCGGGGAACCTTTTATGTCTGTCTTTGTAGAGGAAACAGAGAGGTCTGGCTGGATTATTCAGTGAATGACTATAATATTATCTTTACACTAGGGATGCATGGGCAGGGATTTGGCTCTTCTAATAATAATCAGTAAACCTGTTTTTTTGGGCTTGAGTGACAATTTTACTGCATATATTCAGTACATAAATATACTTGATACACTTTTTTGATATACTTGATATACACTTTTGATATACTTTGATATGCACTTTGATAAGTGTATTTATCGTTTCAGCTGTGTAAATATAATTTAAATAGATGTGTACAAAGTTGTTTTTACTCTTTTTTATACTTTATACTTATGCACTAAGGGAGAAGCACCTGTAATTTCATTATATGTTACGTATAATGACAATAAAGCTATTCTATTCTATTCTATTCTATTCTACATAGTGTGTGTGTGTGTGTGTGTGTGTGTGTGTGTGTGTGTGTGTGTGTGTTCTGAAATGAGGTGAAAATCTTGCTCTAATGTACATTCCAATATACTCTCCCATGATTGCTCACAATGAGGTCATTTAGCACCCTGCCATTTGAAAAAGTGGAAAGAGAAATTCACCTGAAAAGACAAATCAAAAACTTTATATAAAGCCTTTAATCTGAAGGACATTCATCCACAGCAGTTTTTGAAGGTTCGTAATATTTAATTGGACTCAAACATGTACTCATGTGACATTCTCAATTCTTGCCGTTTGTAATGAATCACTAGGTTGGAAAATCATTTACCTCTTAAAATGATTTCTGAATAACTTTTGATGTGTAAAATACTTTGAGTTAGCAATACCAATGCCTATCAACTGCATTTATCCAAAGCCCAAACACAATGTTAGAATTAGCACATAAGGTTAGACAATCAAAATCATTTCTATGTGAAGTAAATCATATCAATCAAATATTAGAATTACTTGTCAGGCCAGACATTTTTATACAAAGTTAATGATTTCCGATGCAGAACTGCAAAGGAATCATCCAAGATTCAACAAAGTTGGAACTGGAGTGACTGTGGTTTTCCTAACATTACCTTAAGACCTCTTTTTTCTCTTCTCTCAGATAAGTTACCAGAGTATTGAATCATCAGATCCAGGCATCAATGTCCCAGGACCCAGAAGAACAGTGTCCAAACTGAAGAATGAGACCTATCACATGTTCGCCAACCTCCACCCCGGAACTACTTACCTAATCTCCGTCCGGGCCCGTACAGCCAAGGGCTTTGGCCAGACAGCCCTCACTGAGATCACCACAAACATCTCAGGTAGAGCAGCAGTGACTAACTCTGTGGGTTTGTGTGTGAGCACGAGTGCACATACATTTGTGCTTGTGAGGTAGTGTGAAAGCTGCCACTGTGTATTATTAAAATTTTGAAAGCACCTCACGTAGTTTAAGTCCGTAGTTTGGAGGAAATAGGCAGACTGAACCAAATGTCAGGGTTGCTGTCTGTGCCATCGCTGCCTATCAGGGTTCCAGCATGCAGGTACAACACTAGATTCACCCACTATGTGTTACTATAATTAGGATTCAGGTTTTCTCTCTTTTGACCTCAGTATCTTTTTTCCCTTGCATAGGCAAAGCTACTGCTCCCAGAGTGTAAGAACTATTTTCCACTGCTTCTTCAAACTAGTGACACACTGTCGTCTCACGGTCCTCAAGACATAAATTAACTCTTAGGAAGCAGAGAAACACACAGAGGGGAAGTCGCTGTGTGTTATGTGTAAAGAAAGATGCGGTACATGGCCAAGACCAGAATGTCTCCTCCGAGAGTCTCAGAGCTTATTACTTGTGATGGCAATCCAGCCTTGGTGTTTCTATTTTCTCTTAATGATGTATATTGCAGTTGTTAAGGGATGGGATAACACCTCTAGGAATGCACCACACATCCACTTCAACCCTTCCTTCCTCACTCATTTATTCTTTTTCTCTTTCACTTCCTCTGTCCCTCTGACTTTATGGAAAGAGCTGTGAAGGAGATTATGTTTTCACTGTTTGCCAGCAGAATATTTTAAAAAGAAAGGACAGAATTTGAGGAATTTTGTAGATTGGTGGGATTTGGGATGAGCAAGAACTGATTAGATTTTGAAAGATCTTGATCTATCTACAAGATTTTTTTCAGTAATTAACATTGCAAGTTAAGACATTTGTCAGCATTTTTGCCCATTTCTCGAAAACTAAGACACCAATCTTAATGAAAAAATTCAGAGATGTTTCCTGTGATGTAGTATCGACAGATGTAATTAGCCCAGATTCAGATATTGACCCTGCACTGGCTTATTAAAATATATGCTCAGACAGGAAAGATTTATGGAGTATCTGTACATTAACAAATAATCTGTGAACACGTAACTACCACCAATATCTGGCTAAGTAATGCTGATTCAGTACGAAACAGTTTTGACATATTTTCAATAGTTACTGATGTAGAGCTATTAGAAGATGATGTCATAAAACTGCTGTAGAATGGATTTGCATCATAAATCCTTTTGCACATCTAATTTGAAGGTAATGATTGTAAAAGTCTGGGTTTATATTGGCAAAAAAAAGTTAAATCAGAGAGGACTGTTGAGCCTTGAATGTATGCTCTCAGTGCCCTCTAGTTTAATCATCGATAACAGCACGATCACTCCTTACTGGCTGCATTTCAGAGAGAAATCTGGCACAAAGCCAGACCACAGATAGAGTCCAAAGTCTTTGCAGATCATCCTCAACCTCGTCCACTGGCCTACGGTGCTGAACATTCACTTACACTGAGCGTTTCTTAAATCTGCACTGGCAGCCAGCAAACACTGAACACCTTCAACAGCTACTTCTGTCAGCATCTTCAAGCAGTACTTACCACAGCGTATCCCGCTACACACACTTTCCTGTTTGTACAGATGTACACATAAACACACACACACTCGCATGCAGCAGTTTCAGAGGAGTACTGCTGGAGTGGGTATACAATCATCCCTCAGACTTTATCTGGCAGCAGGCATCGAACCCTGTTTTTGTTCTACAAACCACAGTAGACCTTTAATATCCACAAATGCACAACCGGTTTCCTTTAAAGTCTCAGCCTAATTTAAGTTGGCTCTTTCTGCTGTAGTATTAGACCCCTTTTAATATGATAATTATCAATTCCTCTTGAACAGTTTGCTTTCCTTCCTCTCACTAATTGACTACTGATTTTAAAGAGAAATGTGCTGCCACATCTCCAGGGAAGTGCATGACTTTGGCCAAATCCTTTTAAATGAGGAGCCAGTCCAATTTAGCCTCACTGCCATGACTTTTAATTGGACTTGTGCCCAACACAACTAGAAGGGAAATTCAAACACTGTATTATATGTGAGGACATATTAGCCCTGTTGGCCATTTATGCAGAGATAAGGATGATTGTTTGCTAAAATTAAAAAGGATGTGTAGACTTCATGAGACAGAGTATTGCTGAACATGTTATGGAAAGAGTAAGGAGGGCCTATGTGATGACGATTGGAATTATGGTGGCCTAAATGAGCTTTGGTTAAGTCAAAATATGTGTTAGTGTGTACCCCTTAATTATTTTTGACATGCACAGTCAGTTGTGTTCTTCTGTGTGTATGTGTGTGCGTGCGCATATGTGTCCTCAGCTCCCACATTTGATTACGGAGACATGCCGTCCCCACTGAGCGAGACAGAGAGCACAATTACTGTCCTGCTTCGCCCTGCCCAGGGGAGAGGTGCACCTGTCAGGTGAGAAAATCATTACACATTTACAAAAGCTGCTGTTTTATACTAAGCTTGGTGTGTTAAATGAGCACATCCACTGTGTATTTAGCACATACCAAGTTGTGGTTGAAGAGGAGACTGGGAAGAAAGTGAAGAGGGAACTGGGGCTTCAAGAATGTTTCCCTTTGCCTATGTCCCATGGTGAGGCCCAGGCCCGGGGCACACCACACTACTACACAGCTGAGCTGCCACCCAGCAGCCTGCCAGAGGCTAGTCCCTTTACTGTGGGGGACAATCACACCTATAACGGCTACTGGAATACCCCTCTGGACCCACGCAAAAGCTACCTTGTCTACTTCCAGGCTATGAGCAACTTCAGAGGGGTNCCCCTCTGGACCCACGCAAAAGCTACCTTGTCTACTTCCAGGCTATGAGCAACTTCAGAGGGGTGAGTGATTGTGAACCTTCACCAGTCCTCATGATGCAACAGATATGAGAATGGTTTAGTTTTCTAGCCACAGACTGAATGTTTAACTGATGACTAGTGTTAATGAGTAGATGTATTAATGAATTAGCTATGTTTGCTGCTAAAGGTCATTTACCATCATCTGGGCTCACTCTAGAAATAGTATTTATGCTCTGAAATGGGAGTGCTGAATAGAAAAAATGCCATTGAAGTATGTCTCACTGCTTTATTTTTATTAAAATAAAGCATATCTGAAACAGGGAATTATTTGCATGCTTTGCTTACAGCGTGTAAATCTGTGATTAGGAGGAATTACGTAAAGTCAACAATGTGATGAATATATTTGCTCTTTTCACATCTGTCTTTCATTTTCTATCCTATTCATTTGTTTTTCATCTGTTTCTGTATATCATTCATTCAGTAGTCTTTTCATTGTCATCAACCCCTCTCTTTGCATCTAATCAGTTAGTATGAATACAAATGGTGAGTGGATGTAGACTCAAAGTGCGACCTAAAGCAGGACAAAGAATTACATATTTCTGCCTTAGCATTAACATTGTAAAAACTTAGTGTGAATCTATATTAGATCTGAATTAGGCTAGAGAGTTACTTAGATAATTTTTGGGCTTAACGCAGGCTTTCCTGTGTCACAAAGCTAGTCTACTTTGACTTGGGATGGAGCCGGTTCAAAATGTGTAAATATCCAACACCGATAACCAATCAGCTCACTGGAAACATTGAGTCATCATCTTTGCAGAATCCAGGCATGATAAAAGTACTGAAATTGCTGAAATTACTGTTGTGATGGTTCTGTACAGCTGATATTTGTTCATGGTTTATCTCTCAGTTATTTATAGCATGCATATTACCTTTATAGTTTGGTCATTGCAGGCTGTTATTTCTTACCCTTTCCATCATCTCTCATTATTATTTTAGTTATGTGATTATAAACTATATCTTTTTCCTGCTTATATTACTTTTTTGCTTGCAGTATCCTTATTTCCCCACGAACAGCTTCACCTTATATTAAATATGTTGTTTGATCTGTTGATCTTTCCCATTTGGCTTTTAATTACAAACCCCACTTCTGTCATGTGAACATGCTCTTAGCTGGACTGGAAAATGAAGGGTTAATGGAGTCTGTTGTCAACTAGCTTTTCAAGGCCATTAATTCCAGATCGACATTATAAGACTTATTGAAGCCATGATACAGGCTCCAGATGCACACAGTTGTGTTTCTCACTATTTCACTGTTTCTGAGCATATAAAACCCTGATGTCTGTAGTCATACCCAGAGGACGCCACATTACCGTTTCAAATTCCATTACAGGAAGGGCTGCTACCTGGGTGAGGCAATTACTTATGATAATTGAACACAGGTGCAGCTGATCAGAGGTAGAATTCTGCTTTAATATTGTGACAATAAAGCTGAAGAATTTCCCTATAGCCAATATTCTGTGATCATCAGTTGGGAATAAACTGCATCACTTTTTTTGTTCGACTTTTTGAGTCCTATCAGTTGCCTGCTTTTTGATTATAGCACTTTTCTTTTGAATTGGAAGTATATATGAGGCACATACACAGGAGCAGGGAGGTTTGTCCCAACCAGAAGCATATTTTTTCCAGCCCAGTGGAGAAACACATGGAGGGAGTGCAGTGTGAGCATTTTGCACAACTGGGCTACAAAGCACAGGATTAGGTAGGGGAGGCCTGGTTTTACCGGCGGATGGGATTAGGTTTTGTTTTGCCTGGCAGGGGGCCAGCATCCATCACCCACAATGAGGGGAGCATAGTGTCAAATCAAATCACACACCCAGCAATGTCCCATTGCCTGGAAATATCACTGTAGAAGCCCGCATATTGTGCATCAGTCAAACATTGGTGCTCCAGGGCTTTTAAGACTATTTTTTCATTAAAGGGTTTTATTCTGGCTGTTAGATAACGTGATTCAGTTTAATTCAGTTCAGTTTAATTTTAATTTAAATTTCATATCATTTTTATTCACTCCAGTTCAGTTGAGGTGAAACTAGTCATCGTGCGTACAGTCAATCAACAGCAAAGCATAGCGGACATGTCAGGAGGATTACAACAACTGAGACTACCACAAGGGCTGCAATAGCAGTAGCAAGAACAATGTGCATATAAATTAAAACGCCCTAACTTATCAATAACATATCATATAAAAATCAATTAAGACTATAATTGTTCCTTGTACCTCTTAATTAATGATACTTGTAGCATTCTAAAGTTATTCTTTTTAGTTTATGTATTATTTTTACAGTGGTCAACCTGAGTATAAAAGCTATAGATTATCAAACCTGCAAAACAGATTTCCCCTTGTGTTTCACTGTGTTTAATGCTATTTGTATTTGTATTTTGATGTCTTACATACCCTCAATAAGACCATAAGAATTTATTGTTATCGTTTATTTCACTTTGAATTTCAGTTCTGTACTTCTTATTACAGCAATGTAGGCCCAAAATGAGAGTATTAGCATTCCAAATTAGGTTATGTGCTCAAGCATACTGCAGATACTGTATGCATATACAGTATACATATACATTCTTTTAGTATTTTCTGAATAGTGTGGATGATAACACATTTTATGCACACTCACTTTGGAAGATACCTATTTTACTGACTTACTGTCTGTTTTTAGTTTTTAAGTGTTTTTCCCCTAAAATCGTCATTCTGTTTGTGCCTTCATCTCTTTGTGAAGTGGCACTATTGCACCTAATCCTCCACAATGGTGGCACTAATGAGAATAGTTTGAACCAAACCAGTAAGATTTGCACTTACCCATGCTAATTGCTTTGACTGATCCATCTACATAGAGATACTTTTTAAAGACAGGATTCAGATTGTTGCTTTTCAGGCCACAGCATGGTCCTCTGCCCTCTGAGTCTCCCACTTCATACAATACAAAACATCTCTCAACTTCATTCTAAAGACAGAACTACTAAATACAGAAAACACTGAGTGGGTACTACAGCGCCTGGCATGTGTTGGCATTTCTGTTTTGTGTGTAGAGTTGCCAGGAAGCACCAGGCCCTCTGGCGTGACTGGCACACAATACCCACACATGCAACGTGCATCCCACAAGCACAAGCTTTGCCAGTTAACTCTGCTGAACCTGCACACAATCGTTAAAAGGTGCATGTTACAATATGCTTTTGTATTCTTCTGCCCTAAACAGATGGAAATGTACTTTGTGTCAATTTGGCAAGGCTTGCAATGATTAAAGGTTTGCTTGAAGGTCTTTCTTTAAAATCTTTAATGAAAGCAGGTTCAATTGAATTAGCATTTTTATCTGAAAGCTCAAAGTCAAGACTCACCAGTCAGTGTTTTTATAGACGCATGCACTAGATATTGACATTTTAAATAATTTCTTTTACTGATATTTTAATGAATAAATACTTGATAGATGTAAGATGGGTAGCATTATGTGTCCTGTCTACAGGCTTTAAAATGTCCAGCTTTTCACCTAGACACATATCAAAACATCCATGTGAGAGCATAGAACTTAATATTTAGAGTTTTTTTGGCTTTTAAATTTTAGATGAAATGGTGAGATAATAAACATGGCTTCATTTACTATTGTTTTAATAGATGATTTAAAACTGCACTACTTGTTGTCAAAAGATATAGTCTGTGTGCATGTAATAATCGATACGGAATATCTTATTACTTCTAAAAATATAGATATTTTTTACTCAGCATCTACATATTTGACAAATAGTAACCTTAACATTTCATTCAGGACAAGAAATGTAAGTCGGCCACATGCTGAAGTGAATGAGATGACAATATCATCCAGCTGATTAATGGGTTTGATTAACATTGACTGACTTGAATAAAGATTAATTGTTAATTATTGTATGACAATGTTAATTATTAAAATTAACATGTTCTTGAGCATGGACAATTGAACAAGCAGATAAATGAACAGGACAAAATAGAGTATTTTGTGCCATTTACGAAACATTGTCCTGTGAAACACTGAGTATGTGTTGTGGAAATGACACTCTTTCCTTCTGTCTGTCTGATTATCCAATTATCTACAGTTTACTTTTCTGTCAGTTTGTTTTTTCAGTTCAAACCACAGAATTAAAAACTTACTTAAGAGTCTGTCAGCTTGAAATGGATTTTCAATTAAAAAAAGTAATTTAGCTGCATTTTGACGAAAGCACCTTTCACTCATTTCTAAATGGGCACATTTGCATAATTGTCCCATAATGCCTGAATTAGCATCTGTAAATCTTAATTTGATAACACATCTCTTGCTGGAGGTGGCAGGATGGAACTGGATTACAGTGTTGGATCTTATTAGTGTTGTTTGACAAAGGTCCTTTTCATAATGCTGAGATGTCATCAGCTTGAATTTCAATAAAAATTAATTCCCTTTCATAGCAATGCATTGATCTGAAGCCCTTTGCTTAATTACTGTATGTTCTCCTTTTCAGCTCTCCTTCATCAATAACCTCTTATCTTTTTCTCAAACACTTCACCAGCGCTCAAATTACAGATATTTGGTAATCTTATGTTGTTAATAGGACTCTTAACTCAGAAGCGTTCCTCCCCTGAACATAAGGGTGACTGTGTGTGTTCTCAGTTTTGTTCTTTAATCAGATAGAGGGAGAGAATGATCAGGATTCTCGGTCAGTTTGACCATTTTGAAGAACGACCCCACATGTCTGCTGTGCATCTGGGCCCTTGATATGGGATTTTAACATTATTTACTTCTTACTTATTGAACTGATTTTGAGGAAACTTTGTGAAAGGGTGGAGCATGGCCCACCCTTAGAGCCCTTTAAATTCTGTTGCTGATGTGGATCCAGAGGCAGATCAAGGAATTTTCTAAATGATTTCTTTACATTGGCAGAGAAAAGGCATTTTTCAATATTTTGTCAATTTCCTCAAAAGTAACACACCAATTTCAATGAAAAAGTATCAGGCATATTTATCTCATGATAGACTATCAATCAGTGCAATTTGGTAAATTTTAAAAAACTGCTTTTTCTTATGACAAATAAAGCAATTAAGTCCTATTGTTAAAGAACAACTTAACCGCCTTGTTTTACCTTGGCCACACCTCCTTCACATATTCAAAAAATGCCTTCAAAGTTTTTATATGCCTTGCTGGAGAGGTGCCAAATCAAAGTGACATTGACATGTACCATGGGGAGGGGGGGGGGGGGNGGGGGGGGGGGGGGTACATGGTAATGTCATGTATTGTCTTGCATCATTTTGAGAGCTGGAGGCCAGCTACACTGTGATATTTAAGTGGAAAGCACAGCCTTTACAATGAACACTTCAGATTGGCATCATAATCAGTGGATAGCACCATTCAGTGGCTTCACATATAGCTTAACTCAAAAAAGGATTTGGTGTTACATTGCTCTTTAATGGTGTTGTATTTTCCAGTTTAGGCAAACAAATATTGTTTAGGCTTGTTTAGCATAGGTGGTGTCCTAATGAGTGTCCTTCTACTTCTGTGGTCATATAATAATAATGTGATATATGCCCGAGTCTCAGCTCAGAATTTCACCTTTTTCTGTTTTTCACATCTCTTCTATGCAAAATGCAAGGTGACACCCTCCCCTCTGATCAATTTGCTTTCTCTTTTCTCTTTTAGGAATCCAGAATAAACTGCATCCGCATTGCTCGTAAAGGTAATTCAACGAGAATTTCTTCTCTTACAATTATGACCTTGAGTGAGAAACAAAGCGTTTCTCACTGCTTTGTTATATTGTTTGCTATTTTACTGGCGGAAGATAAAAAAGAAGAAGTTTTATTTGTATTGCACTATGATTCACCTCTCTCTGTCAGGTACAGAGGTAGGGATCTGGACAAATTTTCTCTGATGGTGCAGGTTGTTTAGCAGTGGGCCTCAGAGAAAAGGGCAACAAGCAGGGAGGGATTAGAGGTCAGGCTTTCATCCGGTTTGTTCTGGGCAGATGCTGGGACACATGCTATCAAAGACAGTCTCTTTGTTCTCATCAGCAGCAAACTACACAGCTGCATCTGAGGGCTTTGACCACCTCGGTGTGGTCGATAAGGGTCCTCCAGATCAAAACTTCCAGATGGAGCTACTTTGGCCTATGAGTATGAGGAAGAACTGGCTGTCTCTTCTGTATCTCAGCTTTGGACACAAAGGGACATGAAAAGGGCAGGAAAACTGACTCTAAGCCCATATGGCAGGAGAGCCTCTGCCTCTGCTACAGCACATTGTCAGATCATAGTGAATAAAAGTCATGTATTTATAGTTTTCGTAGCACCGCAACAGTAAGCAGATCCTTGCATATAAATGGAACTGGCGGGGTGTCCTTTTTTGGTGAAGGCCTCTTTTTGTGAGTGAAAAACGAAAGAGATGAAGCTCTTCTCATGCATAAAGCCAAAAGGCAAGGCCAGCCATTTTAGCTCAGTGTCTCATTCCATCTGCCCCACACACCCGCTTAGGCAGTGATTAATTATGCTCCTTACAGCCGTGAGCATTACACAGTGCTCGCCTCTTTTCTCTCACACCAAGCAAGGAGGGAAAGAAAGAAAGAAAGAAAGAAAGAAAGAAAGAAAGAAAGAAAGAAAGAAAGAAAGAAAGAAAGAAAAATGAATCGTGAAAGAGAAATTTGAAGAAAGGAAGATCAAAGATGAACAATGGAAACTAATAATTAAAATATAATATTACCGGTATTAAATAACTAAAACAGCTTTAAAATCTGCTCAGGCGAAAAATGCAATGATCATAAGGGATGGAAAAACATGGCAAGTAAATTAATCAGGCAAAAAATATCAAAATGATTTCCAATTTCAAGGTGCGACAGGTCAGAGGTTTTCTCGTTACAGTTTGCGATCTCTGTGATCCCTGTACCATTAAAACATCGCCTCTGCATCATCCGGCCCGAAGTCGTTGTTATCAAGCAGCCCATCACAAGCACAGTGGAGGCAAATGATTGTGGCTTGGGTAACAAAGCTGGAGATTACATTTCAACTTCCACGTGACAGTTTAATTAAGGATTCCCCGGCAGACTCGACACAACAATAGCCTTCGCATTTCTCCCCTTAAGTGCCAATTTCCACCATCATGCCTCCACCAGGTGCATGGATTCATGTGGAAATCTATTCCATGCTCATGTTTAGCTTAATAGAATTTCCAAGGCTAAATGTGACAAAACTGATATATCTGTTCCAAATGGCAGAAAACTGGAAGTGATCTTTTTACCTCCTCATATGCATTTTTACCAGCATAGAGTGCCCCTGTATTTCATTTGTATGTGTATTTTTCTTTTTTTTTAAATTAATTTACAGTATAAAGTAAATTGCTGCTGAGGTTGTCACAGTGCCTGTTTTTGAATGGACCACATAAAAACAGGTTGAAATAATTGTTATTTTCAGTCACTTACAGGAGTTTACAGACATGGAAACACTCAAATGTTTCTGCACTGAACACCACACAGTAAAATCACATTTCAGTTTCAGTTTACAGAAAGGAGTACCTCAAAATGCCAGTGCTCAGAACAGCTCTTTTT
Source organism: Lucifuga dentata (assembly GCA_014773175.1). Classification (NCBI taxonomy): domain Eukaryota; kingdom Metazoa; phylum Chordata; class Actinopteri; order Ophidiiformes; family Bythitidae; genus Lucifuga; species Lucifuga dentata. The sequence continues at coordinate 27,066 of VXCM01003298.1, forward strand.
TAAAATTTATTTATTTTTAGAATGAGCATTTCATTTGTAATATGGCTCATTTTCTCTGGTCAGATATCATAGCCATCACTGATTAAAAATTCCTGCTGAAGAGGAAAATGATATTGCCCTACTTTTAGCTTTATTTGGGATGAGAGTTATGAAGCTCTCATAATGTGCCCAGGGCTGCGGATTGTTGGACATGCATGGCTCTGTTTTCCACTTGTCTGCCCCAGATCTGATAGTTCTTCAGCTGGCTGCGAGCTCGAGCTCTATCCTCAGGCCTGCTCTGACTTTCTCCTGCTCTGGAGATACTATGTATGTTCCAGTAGGCTCAGAACAGCTAGTTTAAGGGCTGTGAAAGCCTGGAGGACAGGCTGACATAGTAAAACTAGATCAGTGGGCTCCTAGAATGAGACAAAGCAAGACCCACTCTCCAGCACCATTTGCATAAGTATGAAGCTTTACGCTAGTGAAATGAATAACCTGCTATTATGATAATGACCTTTCCAGTAGCTCACAGACACTAGGGCACCTTGAGATTATACTGTCGTGCTATGTGGATGATTTATGAACAGAAAAAATGTATAGTATTTCATTAGTCTGTATTGAAAAGGAATACACACTGCACCATACAAAAAAAAATGTATAACTACAGTATCACAGGGTGTCAGCTTAAGAGTGTAAAATAATTGTAACATTAACAATAGATGAGGAAACAATGTGTTTCAGGCCTATCTGTATGTGACTGTTGACTCTTGGTAGATGAATTCACTGTCTTAAACTGTCACATGAAAAATGTTTCTTCATCTAAACTTCTAGTGGTGAATTGTTTATTTTGTTGATTTCTGACCTCAATATAAACCAGAGGTTTTGAGGCGTTAGTATGCTTCATATGAATAGTCACGCTCAAAGGTGGGGTGAAAAACCTGCCGTCATAGAGATGGGGGGAGTTGTTAGCAGGAATTGCGCATCTTCTGAGTGATTAAGTCATCTTGACGTGATTAATTATATAAAGGGAGACTTTTCTTTTCACCTCTCTCCTTGTAGGTATTAATGGCACAGGGTTGTCAGTGCAAACACAATAACGTAACAAAAAAGAGAGTTTAAGAGATAAATTCAAACCTACCTAGTTTTCACATCTCACCACATCTGACAGTCACTGCCAGATTGTCAAATTTGGAAAGTGACAGATTTTATTGGACACAGCCCCTCCCCCAAATTTGACCATCAGAAGGGGGTTTCTGACACCATGTGATGATCCAACAGGCATTTTGTTTGAAGCATATTGAAGCCTTTAAGGTGCTTCCATGTATGTGCGGAAATATGACAAGTGTAGATGCCCAAAGACAGCCTTTCAATCCAACCGTTCATTCTACTTGCAGATGCATTATGATGTATCTCTGAGGACTATAGGTCTTATTGGCTTGGCAACATGCACAATTCCTTATAGCACTGCTCCTTTATTCACAAGTCTCTTATAAATCACCTGGATCCCTGCTAGCTGTTTACCTTGCCTACTGAAAATATCACTGCTTTGAAATGTAGCTATCCATAAAGGCAAGGCATTAACAAATCCATCATATTGCAATCCTATCTCCTCACATTTGTCAGGAAATAGAGTGAATGCCAGCATTGTCGTGTGAAAAGTCGAGACTTGTAAGAAAGAGACTGTTAAGTGCACGAATGATATGATGACATAATTTGAGTTATTGATTTCAACCTTTCTGTGAATCCCATCAACCTCATTTCTACCTGTATTTACACCATGTGACCTTTGACTTCCCGCACTAGCGGCCTGCAAAGACCATCGCAAAGCTCTGGAGGTGTCCCAGCACTCTGAGGATATGGGGCTAATTCTAGGGGTGTGTGCAGGAGGCCTGGTCGTCCTCATCCTTCTGCTGGGTGCTGTCATCATCATCATTAAGAAAGGGTAAGTGGCTGCTGCTGATCACTGTTGAGTACAAATTTGTCTCCTCATGCAGAATGTTTGCATCACATCACATCTTTTTTCAAACTGCTCATTATCATGTCTTATACTTGCCGAACTTTCTCAGAGGTCATGGCTGTTTAGGGAAGATACTGGAGCCGCATTCAGAACTGCATTGTTTTCATTCCCTTATGGCACATCAAAGGGACCAAACAACTCTCATCTGCAGAGCTTATCTGAGTGTGAAGTATTTAATTAAAGGTGGATGCAATTCAATTAGTCACTTAATTACGCATGCCAAGCAGAGGCCTGGCCCTTAAATGAGATGGTAATTGGGAGAGAAAAGGTGTGCTTTTGGAGATTATTAGCCAATGATCCCATAGGTCTACAGTATCGTCTCCACCACTTAGCTCTGAATTTTATTTAGCTGCAGTTGTAGGCCAGCCTGACAGAAAGCCTAGAGCTTAACCTGTCATTTAAATAAAATATACAGTATTTAATACCAAAATCGTACCATGCCAAACAGGGAGCTATTTAGAGCTGCAGCAGTGATTATTAAATGGCTGACACAGCTGATATTGCAATGTTGAAAATCACCGGTAGTCTGCACATTAGTCCAGGTCGCTCTCCTAAACCACTGTGTAGTAGCTCTTGGAGAATTGATTGCTAAATTTGCTGTGACAGGAAGCCACGTGGTTTATTCTTTGAAGTGTAACACTGAGAGGTATTAAATGATAGGAAAGACACATTTTCTGCTTTGCTATGGTTTGGTCTGTCAGCATCTGCTCGATACATATGCATGTGTCATATGGCTGCCTGTACAGCCGAGCTTATAAGAGGATGGTTCTCATTTCACTGTAATCAATGCATCCTGCTCTCAGCCGACATTGCTTGCACCTTACGTCTCTTCTTTCTCGATTTTTTTTTCCTCCTCTTCCTGCGCTCTTACCAGAAGGGACTACTACTCTTACTCTTACTATCCGTAAGTGATGCCACCTCTGTTCCATCATTTTGTGATCCATCATATTCATGCTTGTGCTCTGGCTGTCAATCATGACTTTAGAGGCAAAACTGTAAAGTAGCTGATATGTGTTTATTTTTTCCTCTTTGTATGTCTCTTGTGTTATTTATTACTCAATGTAAATCTCTCTTTTTTCCCCTCTTTCTTTATCTTTCTATGACCATCTCTACTCTAATTCCATCCCTCACGCTTCTTTTTCTTAATAGGAAACCAGTAAACATGAATAAGACACCCATAACCTACCGGCAGGAGAAGAGCCATATGGGCTCTATGGAACGGAGTTTTGCAGATCAGAGCACCCTACAGGATGATGAAAGAATGGCCCTTTCTTTCATGGACACACACACCTGTGGCACACGCAGTAAGACACATGCAGAAACACACACATGCACACATGTATACACAAACCTATTAGATTAACCACAATGCAGTGTCAGACCAGACATCGGTTGACCATTCCTTATTCACTGTGGAATCATATGTTATTTATTGCACAAAGTTTGCTAATATTTACATTATAATCTGTCTGATATTACATTGATATAGCAAATGTGATCCTTTGTCTTGTGCAGGTGATGCTCGTAGTTCAGTGAATGAGGCCAGCAGCTTGCTAGGAGGCTCCCCAAGGCACCAGTGTGGGCGCAAAGGCTCACCCTACCACACAGGGCAGCTTCATCCGGCAGTCCGAGTGGCTGACCTTCTCCAGCACATCAACCAGATGAAGACTGCTGAGGGCTACGGCTTTAAACAGGAATATGAGGTGAAAGAGAGCTTTTACACTCCTCTGGTATATTTTGAAAATATACAACATATACCAATACACCAGGGTCAAGTATTGGACATTAATGAAAGAGAGCTTATAGGGCTGTTGTATTTTAAAGAAGAAAGGTGTTATGTGATTGGGGTAATCTTTTATTACCAACCTCCATCCTCACTGTAAATTCAACAGCTTAATTTTTTTTACTGACATGCCCATCTGTAAGTTTCTTTACACATCACCAAGAGTTTGTCAACTGTGTCCTCAGTGTGAAGGACCAGAAGCCTAACATAAGGGTCCTCCCAGATTGCTGAGCCCCTCACCTTCTTACAATGACCCCAGCCACCCACCAGAGAAATTCTTATTTTTCCTGCTTGTTTCCAGAAGCTCATTATTCTGCTCACTACTCAGAGTTTGTAACCACAGGGGAGACCTTAGTGAAGATTGACTGATAAATTGAGAGATTTACCTTGTCATTCGACTCCCTCTTCACCATGGGTCCAATCCATTGCTTAATATTACTGTTTATCCACTTCGTATGTCTGGTTAACCAGGACACTCTTTTCAGGAAACACAGCACATAGAATCAGCAAGTGAAAATAGCTGCAGGTGTAGTAGATAAAGAAGTGATAGGTTTGCTATGGGAGGGGTTTGGAGAGGCAGTGGAAAAAATCAAAAGGGACTGTGCAGCACTTTTCATGACTTCAGAGGGAAGACAGGGCATTACCCAGGTTTTTCTCAACATTAATGGCTGATGTTAATAGGCTAATTGTTAGGAGGAAGAAGGGGCACAGACTGCACAAGCTATTGTGTAAGAAGAAGTGCGTAAAGATTTGGGGTGGGTTTAATACACACCTCCTTGGCAGAGGAAAGTACAGAGAGATGCCCAGGCTGAAATCATTTCTAAAACCAGATTTGGGAGGAATAATGCCAATTCTTTCTTGGTGATTAGGCTTAGGACTAGCTTTAACTCTCTTAAAAATAACTGAGATAGTTTGATAATCCTCTTGGTGTATTTGGAAGGGCCACTCTTGAAGTATCTTGTGGGAGGTGCTGTAGGAATATGGGGTGCCAGGGTTACTACTACGGGCTTATGCAGTAAAACCAGAGCTCTGTTTGCATTCTTGGCATTCAGTCCAGCTTCTTCAAGGAGGGCATTAGACTCAGACACGGATTTGTCTTGTCTATGTGCCAGCTTTGTGATATTCATGGAGAAGCATATCAAAACACAGCTGAGGTCTGGAGTGGTACAATTGAGGTTTGGAGAATGTGACATTAGAGAAGCATTACTGCTGTTTGCAGATGATAGCATCCTTCTGTCTTCAGTTGTGGTATCCAAAGTGGGTTGGAGCAGTGGAGCGGTCTTCAACTTTCAAAGAGGGTCAGCACAATCAAAATTGAAGCCAAGATGACTTGTCCCATCCAGATGAGGGGTGACACCTGAACTCCATCCGGAGTTCAGGTGTCTTTTTTCGGGGGACTTTATTTAGTAGTGGGGATAAAAAAAAAAAGAAAGATTATGAATGAGCAATTATTACCTGTTGAATGGGACTGCTATATCCTAAATGGTACTATAGAGTGGTGCGGGAGGCCATCAGTCCTCTACCGACATCATCCACTTACCCTGCTCATCACCCACTGAAATGAATTAGCAGGGTTAAAAGGCATGTAGATCACATTGTCACTGAGAGTATGAATAAATCATCCTCATCTGGGCCTGAAGAAGACCTCCATCATGACAGCAGGCCTGATGAGGTTACACATCCCTGGAGGTGCTCTAGGTAGAAAGTCCCCTGTCCGCTGCCAACCCATTTTAGGGCAGCCAGCAGAGATGAAGGAAAAGTCTGGGAGAATTGAGTGGGAGGAATACACAGATGAAAGGGTACAAAGAGAGAAATGTAAGCCTCCATGACTTCTAGCCTCCAAGTAACCTCTTCGTAGCATCAATGTTAGTATTCTCCCTCTCTGCAGTATTATGTTTGGTTGAGCGAATGTCCACTATAAATGTTCTGGAATTCAACCTCAGATCCTGTTGCAAGGTGCTCACTTGACATTGCTGGAAGATGTGTAATTTGCCTCTAGATGTTGACAAGTGATAATTCAAGGTTTTCAACCTCACCTCAGATGACTGCTTTAGAAGTTTTTTGATAATAATGGGAGTCCTAAATGAGGCCAGGATTGTCGGAAAACCAACAAAATTTTATAATGACCCTTTTGGTGTGCAGATCCTGAAAATTCATCAGGAATGGCCAAATTGGTTGTCCTGTCATCTAATCACACTGCATTCATAAGAAAGCTAATTATGATGAAATCATACTTACATTATCTCTGCAATTCTCAAGGAAGTTTCTCTGTATTGTCTGACTGCTTTCATCGCTGGTGTATGTGGTAAATCCCTTTAGTTTGCTTTTCAGATCCACACGTAGTTGGTTTTTTTGTGAACATATGCACTACAGAGTTTTGAAATGAGTGATAACTACAGACAAATTTCTTTTACAGAATATTGCTTGTCCTGCTCCTACTGTTGAATGGTTGTATTATTTAGGATACATAATAAAGAGCTCAGTTCACCAAATACATCTCCCCAGAGTTGAGATCACACCCTGGGGAGAGGTCCATCTCTGTCAATGATGGCCAATGACATTCATGAAAAAAAGAGAAAACAGCTTTTGTTTCTGGTTCATGGTTTCTCCTCTGGAACTCCGCTTGTAGACTCATTAAACTGTCCCTCACGGGCAAAACACACCCCACTCAAGAAAATCAATACACACCTCCTGGTGTTTTTTCTGTGTTAGAGTATGTGTTTTGATGGAGTGTCCCTCTCCATTATGAAGGAAAATGATGAGGAGTATCATATTACACTCCCCTGGCAGGTGCAGGTTTTTATTTCCCTGAAGAATACCAATGTTCTGTAAAGACTGATCAAGAATTTACAGCGAGTTGTAAAAGGACGTGTATGTGCGGCAGCTGTTGTTGCCGCAGTTGTATTCCCACTGCAGAAACTTAGAAGCAAACACTAAACAACAGCAAAGCTTTACTGGACAACTCAAACCTTCATTATACCACTTTGCACCCTGAGGCTGAGGTTATGAAAAATGATGGGCTCATCGATTCAGAGTTTAGAAGCAGCAGGGGAAAAACCTACTAAATTTCTTCTTTCAAAGAAAGGACTGTTTTACTTCTGCCAAGAAGTTTTGTTTTCACCCATATCTGATGTTGCTTTATTTGTCTTTTTTTTTTTTTTTTTTTTTTTAAGCAGATAACTAGCAAGGGTTGGTGGAAGGGAGGGGCAAGGCCCATGGATTTAGGAGTGGATACAGCGATTTTTAAAATGTTTTCCTAACATTGCAATGGGGCACTTTTCAATAATTTTGCCAATTTCTTCAAATACACCAATCTAAATGAGAAAAAAAATCGGGCATATTTATCCCATGATAGACTGAATAAGATCAATAGTTACAGTTTGATCTGAATCCATGTAAGTATCCAGGTCTGGTGAACTGGACCGCAGGCACATTAATAGCGTTGCTGGGCAAATGAAGATATAAAACTGCAACAGCCACTAGCTGGTATGGTGTTGATTTAGGAGCATGCAAATTTTGATATGTCATTCATAGTTAAGGAGATAAAAAAAAAAAATGTGTTTATTGTAGTAATTTATTTCTCTTTAAGCCAGTATGTTATTAGAAAAGCTAAATTTTGTCTAGGCTTGTTCAGCCTTGATGGAGGCATGTGTCTGAACAAGCTCTCTTGTAGTTTGTAATATGTATCCACCTTGTTTATTCTGCTGTATGTTCCATAAGTTCATAACTCGTGTGAAATCTCTTATTAAGTTTAGACAAACGGTGAAATGATTAATTTTACTATTGCTTTTGGGCTTTGTGGCATTTTCAAAATAATGACTTAATCCAATGAGGGGACTAAAATTACAGGTTAAATGCAGCGACATATTAATTAAAATGGTTTTCTGAAGAGGCCTTGAATTTTTTATGGGGATAGACCATGTCCATTGTTACTGATTGGAGAAAAAAATTAGAATCTGCCTGCAACATACAGAATGGAAACATATCATGGCATCAAAATACTGTATGTACTGTGTCACAGGAGTGTAGTGGCTTAGGAATGTAGTTTGCTGTCACCTCAATTCTTCCATCTCATTTTACTTCTCATTTTATGTGATCTTCTTTACCAACCAAACCTGCTAATCCTTGCCAGTGAGTGGTTCTAATCAATCTTCCACGGCTCTGTGTTTCTTTCCTTTCCTTTCCTTCCCCATACAGTCACTCTCTCACACTTTCTTTCTTAATCTTTTTTTCTTTCCCTCTCTTCTCTTTTGGGGGCTGGACATAAGAGTTGTGGGAGCAGAGAAACAGAAGACAGCTCAGAGGTCTAGAATCATAAATATAAGGGAAGAAGGAAGAGGTGGATGGAGAAAAATTAGACATAGTAGACTGAGTGATTCCAAGAGTGATAGAGACCCCGAGAGAGAGAGAGAGAGAGAGAGAGAGAGAGAGAGAGAGAAAGAAAAGTGAGGAGGAGGGTGTAATCCTAGGGAGGATTTGGCTGGTTCCTGACTCTCTGTGAGGAGAAGTGTTTGTAATCCCCTGCTCAGCATGCAGACGTAGGCATAGTTTCGCTGAATTTCTCTGGTGGCTGAATAACCACAGGGGGTAGAATGGTATGCATGTGGACTTTTCTCATGGTTCAGAAGAGGCTGTTTGCTTAATTTTGCCCCACAGTGGACATGTAAGGGTGGCTGATGAGAACACTGTGAGAGTAAATACTCATCATCTGAAATGGTGGTTGAGTAGAGTGTGTTACAACTCAGCTGAACAGCCAGGCAGGTGGCAAACAATCTTTCTGCTCCACTCTAATTAACAGCAGATGCTATTGGCTGCCTTCTTATAATACAGTGATTGGTTTATATTTAGAAGCATTTAGTAAATTAAATATTAGCGGATCAACATCAGTAATCTTTCAACTCATTTGATGACATTATTTCTCACCTTTCCGTTTTGTTTCTGCATTGAGTCACTTATGTAAGTGTCATCTGTCTCTTGTGGATACTGTTTATTAAATACACAAAATTAAAATCTACCAGCTATAATCAATTATCAAAAAGAATACTCATTAGAATGTGTTCCTCCTCCAAGGCCAAACGAGCCTAGACAAAATTTTATTGTTCTTATAAAATACATATATTCATTTTAAATCATTCCCACACTTCAGTGGGGTAATTCATCCTCTGCATCAAAACAGGGCCAGCATGAGGCTTTGAACCCATGGTCTTCTTGTTGTGAGGCAATATTAAACAAATATATTCATATATATATATATGTATATATATATATAAATTACATCTGGACCAAATTGCAAATATTTTTACTTTGTTATACTGTAAAAATATAATTATATAAATATACCAGATTTTTTCTTCTTCTTGAGATTGGTATGTTGCTTTTGAAGAAATTGACAAAAATACTGTAAAACGCCCTGTCTCGCAATGTTTAGAAATTATTGTAATAATTTCTGGATCCAGCCCTGGATCTGGATCGATGCCTAAAATAAAGTTAAATTTAAAAGGACACAAGTGAAAACATAACCTCTTTGGTGGAGGTAACTATTGAGGATCCTTAATAGAATAAGTTCATTGGATTTCATAACTTATGAAAATTACTGATGCTCCTGGTACTGTTGTTTTCTGTGATTGCTTATTATGCAGAACAGCACACAACTGTTCTTTTGCTGCTTTGTAAGTATCTCATGATATAATGTCACTACACTTTTGATCTTAGCCTCAGTTGTGCTTGAGAGATGTACTGATATGTAGATGTGCTTTTATCATGATGAGCATAAAATGCAACAGTCCTTACCATGCATAAAACAAGAAAAAATATGATGACTTTATCTAAGATGGTTAATATAGGCAGGCTGCTGCTCCCCATATCTGTAACAAGTATCTCTTTATCTCTGTAGAGCTTCTTTGACGGCTGGGACTGTACCACCAAGAAGAAGGACAAAACTAAAGGGAGGCATGACACTTTGCTGGGATGTAAGCTATCATAAAATATTTTGTTTTGAGTATATATATTATATATATATATATATATATATATATATATTATTTATTATAGTATATATATTATTATTATATATATATTATTATTATATATATTATATATTATTTATATATATATATTTATATATATATTATGTATTATTTATATATATATATCTATATATCTATATATATATCTATCTAGATATATAGATATATATATATATCTATATATATATATAGATATATATATATATCTATATATATATATAGATATATATATATATACAAATATTATGGAAATGTACGGAAATATACCATTATTCCTGTGCCCTTGAATTTAATTTAACTTTGTTCGTCTCAGATGATCGCCACAGAGTCAAGCTCCATCCTCTCTTGGGAGACCCAAACTCAGACTACATTAATGCTAACTACATCGACGTAAGTCAGATCCTTTTTTCTGGTGCTGTTGTTTGACGCTGGATACAAATAGTCAGGCTCTACTTAATCACACCCTGCAAAGCCACTGTCCATCTCGTTCATTCCTGTAACCAATCTGCTGGCCCACTTTCACCTGGAAGCCGTCATTCAATCAAACACTCCTCCTGTGGTGTTTTGCCAGATGTCACGGTTGTCAGTAGTGACGCCCCCTGACCCAGACTAACCTTTGCTAGCACTCTTATTAAAACAGATTGGAATAAATGCATTTAATGCCTTGCAGAGGCGATAAACCTTTCTGTAAGATGTCACAAATCCCCCTAAAATTAAATCGACATGATTGATGTTTTTCAATCTCTGAATGGACCAGGAGGAGATTATCCTTTCCACTGTTCACCTTATGTGTCTGCCACACTGCACAAGAGCATTGTCACTAATCATATGAAATACATGTATATGTTGCTAATGTGTTTCACACAGTCTCATTCATACGTGTTCTCATTCATTTTAACAAGATGAGGTTGTGTATATTCACAAAGTGCACATTTTGATGGTAGCATTGAAGTAACTGAAACAGAAGTCAATCAGAATACATTAAAGTTACAAAACATAGGTAGACATTTGTATTTTGTCTTTTGTTCGACTCAGGTGTTGCTATTCATGTGAGTTGTGTCAAGGGAAGTCTGGCAGTCTGATATGATTTATTTACGTTTATTTGTTTATTTCCCATGGCTCTTAGCAATCCTGTCAGTGGGACTGCTGCAGAATAAATATGGTGCTGTATGGAAATTTGAGGCAAGCTGATGTACTCCGACTCCCACTAGAGGTTGATAAAGGTTGGATGATCTGGCCTCTGTCAAAATCCTTAAAATGCTTGAGTTTGAAACTTTGTTGGTTGGGTTTTTCCTTTAGGATATATTGTGTCATCAAAATGTTTGACACTACACTACTTTTCACTCTTTTTGTAGTTCCTCTCTAGAGAATGGCCAGTAAATTAGATGCTTTTTGAGAGTTCATTACAATGAGAGGGCATTAAAACCCTTCCCGGCTGTTGAGACTCTACTTGTGAGGGTGTCTATTGTGTGGCGCATGGCGCAACATTACTCATCAGCCACTACAGTGTCAATGTCAGTGATATTACAAAGCTGACAAGGCTGACCCTGCAGCTGAGTAGCGACTATTACATTTTTTGGAGAGTATGTGATTATGACACTACAGGTTAAATGATAAATTCAAAACAGAGGTGAGGAAGTGCAAGCTCACTTTTTCCACTTTTTCTGCCAGTTAAGGTATGTAGTTAACAGTGTACAGTATAATAGTAGAATTATGTGACAGGATAGAGGCGCTTAGCAAAAAAAAAAAAAAAAATNAAAAAAAAAAAAAAAAAATCTTTAATAGTTTTTTTTTCCTTTTAATCCATGGAAAGGGGAGAAAAGCAGGAGTTCCCCAGAATCAGCACAACAGTTTTTATTGCTGCATTCATTTCTAGTCATTACTCTGAATTACGATCACAATTATGGCCATTTACAACCACTGTGCATTCAAGCTAAACAAAGTGGGAAACAGTATGGACATCTCCATGAAAACTTTTGTTTGCTGTCAGACTTGCTTTTTACCCTTTTCATGGGATTTCTACATGTTTGACATGTTTGGTCTTTAATGAGTTATAAATGAAGAACAGCGCATCATTGCTAGCATACCTTTCCTCCGCATGTAATGAGTAATAATAGCATCCCAAAATACTGATATTTCAAAACAGATAAATAAAGGCATAACCAAATACACACACGCACACACACACACACACACACACACACATACATACTTTTGGCAAAAAGTTTGTTACTTTAAACAATAGCTACTTCTGTGATATAGTTCCTCTTCATTAAAATGCTTTGTCACAACACCCACACAAGTGTTTTTGCTTATTTTTGCTGATTAAACCAAGATGTGCTCTGCAAATTCATCCAGCTTGGATCAGCTTGTTCAGTCTGACTGAACAAGTAAATTTCACTTTGCCAATTTCAACCTGTCTCGACTTAGGTTGTGTGGGTGTGTACAGATGGTGTTTGATTGCCATCTCGCTGACTTCATTGTTTGGCTTGATTCACCACATATGACAGGCTTAATTATTCTTAAAAAAAAAAAAAAAAAAAAAAGATTCCAGCATAGCTCCACCCAACTTCTACCTGTGAAAAGGTCTAATCAGCCAGAATAGTTGAAAACACCTGTGTGGGTGTGCACAAACTTTGTACTGCAGAGACTGTTGGCAGTTATTTTAAAACAGAAGATGAGACAATTTATGTTTGTTGAATAATGAGCTGGTTTTGTTTTCCAATTATCATAATACTGTATGCATGTAGCAGTTTTTCACTTTCAAAAAACAGTATGATATACTAAATATTCCAAATATTGAAAATAACAATATTCATTTTAAAAATCACCTAATTAAACTAAAGCATTAAGTTACTGGTTACCACAAACACNCCACCTATACTTATCTGTAACCATAACCCCCTGCTTACCAGAAGCTTTTTTCATTAACTAGCCTATATGTCTTCTTTTTCTACCCCTTACCCCACTTCCTCGACTTTGGACTCTGTAGATTCGGATTAACAGGGAAGTAAGTACTTCACTGCTCGTTCTTCTGCCTTCCATTGCTGTATTTTTGCTCTATTTTTCCCTTTTCTATTCCCAGTACCTTTCCACTATCCTCTATCCACAAATGCTCAAATGTCAGTGTTGCAGGTTTTGCACATTTAAAAATCATGCCCTTCAGTTAATTATTTTAAATGAACACAAGGAGGTGGGTCTTCTCTGGACAGAGGATCCTGTTGTCTTTGTTAGTACCAAGACTCAGTCTCATTTTAGTTACTATGGTGACCAGCTTAAAGGGAGGAGTTGTGGTATTTGTGCTGATAGCATCGGCCAGGGCCAGAGGAATTGTGGATAGCAGGCCTCACAACATTGGTCATCCATCTCCATTTCAAACATGTCCCTGTTTCTATGACTGGATGCAATTCAGCAAGCCATCAGCAATGTTGTGTATTAATAAGATCCTTTCTGCAAAATGATAAAAGCCCACCAGTCTCATCTTTATGATTTGATGTGAGTTGAAGTTTATTCCTGACCCATCTTCCCTAGTCCATTGAGTCATGTAAGGTTATCAGGGCCATGGATAGTCACCAGTGTTTAGCTTCTAAAAATGACCACAAAAGATCCAGATGAACCACAACAACCGTATGGGATTCAAGATGATATTTTTTTTATTTTACTATATCTTGGAAACTCATTTATCTTAGGAGGTCTATGTCCTGTTTATTCCCCTCAAGGTTGTAGATGTGACATTGCATTGCTCATCCATATTCACCCCATCTGCTCCCTATGAAAATGTCTGCCTGTCTGTATCAAAGGCTCTCATTTCCTTTGATATAATGCTTTATTAAACATACCAAATGTTGCCTACAGGACAATATGTTGTTTATGATATTAGTGCATTTTGTGAAATCTGTGTAAGAGGCTGTTTGGTTATTTGAAGTCAAAATTTGGAAAGAATGCATTTTCTGATTTTTTTTTTTTCAATAATTCTTTATTCAGTTCTTTATTCAATCTGAAAAATGNCATTTTCTGATTTTTTTTTTTTCAATAATTCTTTATTCAGTTCTTTATTCAATCTGAAAAATGCATCTTAGTTATAGTAAATATTGCATCTTCTGTGAAAACTGGTTTGTTCTTATGGGACACAAGCATGCTGAGAAAGAGTTCAATAATAAATAAATCGGACCCCCAAAATTGAAAAGTCTGTGCCTGTAATGTCTTCATTGTATCTTTGTCTGGGGAATTCAGATGTGGATCAGTCTGTGAGTCTTACTTGCTACTGGAAAAATCTGTAGGAATCATGTTTTCAGGTCTCTTACCTGTTTTTCAAAAGACAGTGTTTACCAGGTGCTGCCTCAACCACAACCTCTCCAAACCCTCTGTGGAGCTTGAGGTCAAAGACATGGTCTGGAGGTGTAAAAGGTCAGACAGAAAATGGAAAATTATACAGGAAAGAAGTTGCAGAGTAGAAAGAGTGGAAAAGGGTGACAGAGAGGGAAAGAGAGACACTCCCATACAGCTGTTCCTGAGGCACAGATGGCTTACTCAGCACGCCATCCCTCTTTTCTTTTTCAGGGCTACCATCGATCCAACCACTTCATCGCCACTCAGGGTGAGTATCCCAGCAAGGCTATTGTGTGTGTATGTGTGTGTGTGTGTGTGTGTGTGAGAGAGAGAGAGATAGAGAGAGAGAGACAAAGACAGAGAGAGAGCCTGCATTCAGGATGGTGAACGCCTTTTGTCAGGATGTAATAAATTGAAGATGATCCAGTCAGTGGACCTACTCATGCGGAGTCCCAAGCCAAAAAAAAAGAAAAAGCCCTCTGAGGCAAACCTCTGAGGTGATAGCATGTATGATACCAACTCGTGAAGGCTGTGTGAGTAATGTCATTGAATTAATCATGAGAGGAGGTGAATAATTAAACACATTAATTATAGCTTCTCACCCTTTGTGACATGTGGAGCGATATGCCCATTGTGCACGAGGGGCTTTAGTTCAGCTTCTGTCGCTCAAATACAAAGACAATTTTGATGGACAGTCAGTATGTGTGTGTACGCATATGTATGTGTGTGTTACAGTTTCCCTTGCACTACTGTATGTCTAAACCCTAAGGAGCGTCAGTTTCTAGGGAGTTCCCACCACAAAGTCGTTGAAGGTCTGCTCATCTGCTTATCTTTCACCAAAACGTCTTGTTCCCGTTCAAGAGCGAGATAAAATATTCAGAGAAAGAAAAAATATGACAGTGTTTTTGCCTCTGTGCATTTCTTTCCTACGTGATCCTCATTTTAAAGTTGATGTAGCATTTCAGATGTCTTCTTAAAGGACCACACCAGTGATTTTGCAAGTTTAAGTCCAATAAATACTACCCGCATACACATTACGTTATTGAGAACCATTTTCCAAAATATAAAATCGTATTTTAGTTTTCCTGTTATTTTGTCAAATCCCCTAATCTTTCAAAATCAAATGTTCAGGTGATACACCCACCTTAAAAGTCAATGTTTCACCTGCACGTAGCAGGGCCTGCCAATTTTAATTTCTGTCTAACAGCCATCTTCTACTGTGACTATATTCCTGACGGAGACATACATACATGTTCTTCCATTAAGTAAACTTACTTAGACAAAAAATTTAATAGATGTCATGTTTGCTGTATTGGATTATGTATCTCAAGCACATTTCAAGTCTCTACAAGTTGATTTTAATACCACGCTGGAAAGAACTAAAATCAATGGCAGTCTAGAAGGTAGAAAAAAACAATTCTAATATTTACTGCTCCAGTAGTATGTTCTGGGGAATGGTTGTCAGATAATGGGAATGTGGGTTGTATATATAAGGCTTAAACATGCAAACCCACTGGTATAAACCACTGGTTTAAAAGAGAAGGAGTCATTTTGGGCTTCCATAGTTAACCGCTGTTGCTGTTTGGTTACCCATCATCCTTTCCCTCTGCCTAGAATTTCCAGTAACTGTATTGACAGCACCATCTTGAGTGCTCAGTACTCTGTCATCTAAGGAAGGACACTTAGGTCGTGCTAATACAGGGTTTCACAGCAACAAGAAGCCCCTGTTTGAGGAAGCACCCTTTGATGCTACTGTCTCTGTTTCTCTGCTTCTTTCTTCCTTCTCCTACCAGGACCCATGCAGGAGACGCTGTTTGATTTTTGGAGGATGGTGTGGCAGGAAAATTGTTTCAGCATTGTCATGATCACTAAGTTGGTGGAGGTTGGCAGGGTAAGTGATGTGCATTTCCACTCCTGTCACCACCTCAAAAGCGTTCCACGGTTGCCATAAGAGAACATCTGGTGTCTATATGAAAGCCTTTCATGTGTTTGATATGTAGAAATCTCGGAGGACCTTGCTGTGCATGCAAGCTGTAGCCTAAAAGCTGCTCGTTTTGGTTGTGATATCCTGTATTTACAGTATGTCATTCGCAGTAGCTATTGCAGTGAAGTATTATGTAACTGCAATGGTTATGTTGCTCTTGTGGTATAGAATTTTATATAATGTGATGATTATAATGATGGTAGAGTACATACTGCATAATGTACTGTAATACACCTGTTATGAATATAAATGTCAGTGTATCATTTTTCAGGCTACACTCCAGCAATACTACAAAGTTTTAATGGGTGTAGCCATGTCAATTTACACCTCATATTAATGTAATATAATGTATAAATTCCACTGTAAGTGTCCCATTATTTTCATTGTAGGTGAGAAAAACATATTTTATTACCTTAGTTGATGGTTAAAATGACAGCCCTACATCCAGTTTGGTCTCCATCCTAAATTCTCAACAATTGAGCGCTGGCCTGTGAGTCTGAATCCAAACAACACCTCCACTCAATAAAATATGGCCTCTTTTGTGTGTGGGCTTGGTGGAAAAGATTACCGCCAACCCGTTCTCTATACTTTCCACCATTATGTGATTATTGTGCTTTTTTTGTCTTTGAAAAATGAAATATCTGCAGAAGAACAGATTGTTTTATTCTTCTCCATCATTTGAAATATAATATCTGTGTAAATTTTCCAACATATTAAATCTCACACAGTGATATTTGTGTTCCAATTAAACCAACTCTGATGGAGTGAATATATTTATTATATTCATTTTACGTTGAATTAGAATGAGATGGGTGATCTTTCCTCTGTTTCAATGACAAGTGAATTTCTGCATCCCTCTTTGGATTTGGAATTTTCTGCTGCAATGTCACTTGTCTCAATGTCAGAGTAAAAAGGAGCAGATCATGAAGACAAACTTTTCTCAGAGTGACAAATTTATTATATAAACAACTGACTTTTCTTAAAGGACCATACTTGCATGTTTGAGCCCAATATATTATACCCACATACACTTTATGTTATGGACATACATACTACTGGAGTGGTAAATTTTAGATTTTTTTTCCTACCTTCCAGGCCATGATTGGTTTAAGTTAATTCCAGTACGCTATTAAAATCAACTTGTAGAGACTTAGAATATGTTTGAAATAAGCAATCCATCACAGCGAGCACTATATTGATTACGTTTTTTGTTGAAGTAATTCTGTTTAAGTGGTCCAACACTGACTTGAATGGAAGAAAATGCTCATCTCAGCCAGGAAGTATAATCTCAGGAGAAGACTGCTTTACTGAGAAATTAAAAACGACCCTTCTACATTTGAACGTATGTGTTAGAGGCGGAACATTGAATTTTAAGATGTACCACCTGAACATTTGATTTTACAAGATTAGGGGATTTGGCAAAATAGCAGCCAAATTAAAATACAGTTTTATGTTTAAAAAAAAAAAAGATTATCAGTAAAGTAACGTGTATGCAAGTAGTATTTACTGGGCTTAAACATGTAAATTCACCGCTATGGTCCTTTAAAGTTGGCAATCTTTAACTCTGCATGTTCAAGAGTTGCATTTGTGAAATAATGTTACCTTGTTGGTATGAAGTGAAAATGTATGCAGTGAAAATGTATTTCACTGACCAAGTTAACATTAAATATATTTTATTACATTAGATGTAATTAGATGAATTAAATTTCTTCACATCCAAAGAATGATTTTAATAATGACACATGGAACTTCACATCTTTCAGCATGACACCATTTTAAAGAGCTTTTGTTGCACCTTCTATTTTCAGGGGCATTTTGTAGGTTGTCAGCACAAGGTTTAAATCAGTTGCATGAATTTTTTTTGAAACAGGTGAAATGCTGTAAATACTGGCCTGATAACAGTGAGATGTACGGCGACATCAAAATCACGCTGCTTAAGACAGAGACACTGGCTGAATACACCGTTCGCACCTTTGCCTTGGAGAGGGTGAGTTTATCTTTCCACTGGAAGATTTGATTTGTCTCACCTTGGTTGACTTCCTAAAAAGAATCCCCTCTGAAAAAAGGTAATCACTGTTAGCGGATATTGCTGCTATAATACTCTTAATTAGATCTCCTTTAGTTTATGCTCCATCTGTTTCCGGGATCACTGATTTAGACAGAAATTAGCCTTATTTTTCTGTTACCTGGTAGAGAATCTGAATTAGAAATGGTGCTTTAGTAGAAGGGATTATAAACTTGGCAGGACTTACTGCTGGAGGGCAAGAAGGCTACATGGTAAATTGAGAGAAATTAACATAATAAGCTATCTGAATGCCCCCACCCACTTTCCAACAGAGCTTTACAAAGTTTTGCCCCTGATGGCATCCTTGCTGTCATTCTCCTGAGGAATCTCTCATTGGAAGGGCTCAGAACGATGCTGGAGTGACAGTGGCACAACCACAGCATTATCATCATGCTGTCACAGCTGCTTTTTCAAATCGGCAAGAATTTGGGAGGTGGTGACAGCTTGTTTTCATACCTCTTTCTTTTTTGGATTTCTGTCTTCAAGAAATCTTTTCTTTGTGTCCCTTTATTTTGTCATCTACGTACAGAGGGAGACATTGCCGTGTGACTGCAGCAGAAACCCCCCAGGTCACCCAATCACTCAAATCCAGAATAATTCCTCTCTGCGTGTCTGTCACACTGCAGCCACTGCTAGTATCCGATGCCCAGAGGCATGACTATACTAGAAGACATAAAACCCTGTGTATATAATGTCCTGGTTGTCCTCACACTGAACTGGAATCTGTCAGATCTATAACCATGATGAAATACAGTATTTCTGAAAGGATGGGAGCATGGAAAGGTTGTAGTACATGTAATATTAATGTTTGTTGTCTTCGTGTTTCTCTGACAGAGAGGGTACTCAACCAAACACGAGGTGCGTCAGTTCCACTTCACATCCTGGCCTGAGCATGGAGTGCCATATCACGCCACCGGTCTGTTGGCCTTTATACGGAGAGTGAAAGCCTCTACGCCTCCTGATGCTGGTCCTGTGGTGGTCCACTGCAGGTAGCCTGATGCTCATCTGCTGCAGTCTGTTGACCGCAGCCTGGCTGATACTAGATTTTAGAGACCAATACTGATATTTGAATAATAGTCTGACAAGGATTTATCAGCCGGTGTTAGTTTTTTACATGAACACATAACATAAATAAACATTTTGACAATGGTTCTTCCAGTTTGGTAAAGGTACTGCATGTACGTGGCAAAGTATTTAGCAGTTTCACAATAAATTTTATAAGTTGTAAATATTAACAGTAAATTAAGTTAAATTAAGTTATCAGTAATAATTTTAACAAAAAAAAAATATCAATATAATGGAAAAATATTACATTTAAACAGAAATTTAAAAAAATGTAAAATATACAAATAAATGCATTTATATATTGCAGGATTTTTTCATATCTATTTTTGATGTGTTGGACTGCAATCTGTAGTATTATAAAACAATGATATCACACCTTAAATACAATGCATTGAGTGTTATCAGAATTGATTTTGTGCATGTATGAAAACTGTATACAATTACTGTGCAATCTAAATAGACATCTAGGCTAGATAAATGACTGAAATTATGACTTCTGTTAATGTACAAATGTTCTTTAAAGTTTCGCTTTTATCTTTGTTATTATACATTCTTGTAAAAAAGCTATAAGGATTTGTGGTGCAAACAACTTGCAGTAACCTGTTCTCCTGAGCAGACATACTGTATCTCCAGCATTTTTCCTGAACTAAAGCGGCTGATAATGTAAAGCAATAGGACCACTGTATGTATGATTCCTCATGAAAGCTATCCTTTGTGTTCCAGTGTGGGGGCGGGGCGCACTGGCTGCTACATTGTGCTGGATGTCATGTTGGACATGGCCGAGTGCGAAGGCGTGGTGGATATCTACAACTGTGTGAAAACCCTCTGCTCTCGACGCATCAACATGATCCAGACAGAGGTCAGGTCACTCACACAAACAGGAGGTCACATCACTGGACATTATATGATCACCTGTCCCCACTGGAAAAATGTTGAGGAATTGGCCTTTCAAACATTTGTTTTTCCCTCCCATTGTTTGGAAATGGAGAAAGAAAGGCGGATGCGTTATCAGGCTCCCCCTGTGGAATTATGCAAAGGTCAATGCAGTAGTCTCAAACAAAGGACTCACGGTGTGTCTCAGTATGCTGTGGCGTGTGCTGTTCTTTAGATGTGAAGATAATTTCATTGTCATCCCTTATTATGTAAATCCAATATTGACTTATGTGTTTATTATGTTTATAGTTGTTTCGCGGGGTGCTCTAATTTAATGCACACTGCATATTTGTTTATTCAGAATAGATTCATTTATTCTCCAACAGCTTTGATATGGTGTGATCATTATGGCACATGTTTAATTTGCCACAAGGAAAGTAATGAAAATTCTCTACCATTCTTTACATTGCTTAGTTTTTGATATGTACATATGGCCGTAGTCTGTTTCTGTTGTCTTTTGTCACTGTCTATTTACTGCAGCTGTTTCCATCTGTATACCACCAACACACACACATATATGTGGACTATTTTCTCATTTCTATTTTCATATCCTCCTTTAGGAGCAGTATATCTTTATCCATGATGCCATTTTGGAGGCGTGTCTGTGTGGAGAGACAGCCATCTTGGTAAATGAGTTTGCAGTCACTTACAAAGAGATGCTGCGAGTGGACTCACAGAGTAATTCCTCGCAGCTACGGGAAGAGTTCCAGGTCAGTCTGATAAACACTACAACACTTTCAATGTTGGAACACCATTTTATTTTATTAAAATACCCAGCCGTGTATTTGAGTTATGAATTTTTGAGTTTTCTAATTCAAGCTAATTTTCATTTATGCTGAAATTGATTTAGTAATATATGCATGAGTGGAGAAGAATGGATGTAAAATCCCACTCTCCATCCCACCCTGCTCTGCAGCTCAAATGTCCTTTCCCCTAACAATTACTTTGCTCTGCTCTGAAAGAAAAAACAAAAAGCTCCAAAATCGCTCAATTATAGATTCCTGAGTACCACCATACTGCACATATTCCTTCTCTTCCTGCTCTAAACACACCTGGCTAGATAAATCAGGTGTGTTTGGCCAATATAAATCTAGGAGGCACCAACTATTGATCAAGCAACTACACCTAATTTAATTAATTAAGTGTAGATAAAGCAGGAAAAGATGTAAAATATATGGTGCTGTGATATATGAGGACCAGGCTGTGCTAACATATAGGCTATGCTAACAATGCTGATCTACTTGGGTTGTTTAAATCTAGTTCTCAATTATCTAATGATGACACAGACATGAATAATAATGCCATTTTTCTGTCTCAGATTTGCTCAAGTCCCAGCTGGACAACTGTTGCTGGAAAGAATGGCGCTACGCTCCAGGAAAATTTGGCCTGCGTCTCCACATTCACATGCTCAGCCACTTTAACAACAATAATAATACAACTACGACTCTTCCTATTGCTACTAGTACAATTATTATTATTATTGTTATTATTATTATTATTATTATTATTATTATTATTATTATTATTATTATTTTTATTAATAATAATAATAATAATATGTGGATGCAAGTATTTTCATCAACTATCAGCCAAAGGTGCAGCATTTTTACTGCATAATCGTCATCAAGTTACAGCAATTTAAGGCCGTGATATTACAATTGATAAAATGCCTCCAAACTATGCAAATTATTTCAGCATCAATGTCTGCACATTCATTTATTCACATGATGCATTGTGTACAACTCAGAGCACATCATTATCTATTATTAGCATATCTGCAGCCTCTGTTTTGTACGTCTGTTCTTTTAAAACAATGTGTGCGTGTGCACGTGTGCATGTGTGCACGTGTGTGTGTGTGTATATGTGTGTGTGTGAGAGAGAGAGAGAGAGAGAGAGAGAGAGAGAGAGAGAGATTAGTTTCCTTTCACTTCTAATAGTTCATAGGAATTTGGTTCCAAAACATTTTATCAGATGTTGATTCAGAGAGAGGAGAGCTTGCTGTGTTCTCACATGCCTTACCTGCCTCCTCCTCCTCCTCCTCCTCATCCTCCTTCCCCTCCCCCTCGTCCTCCCTCTGCTGCATGTCTACAAAAGCAGCAGCAGCAGCATTGATTCACGGTTTAGCATTTCAAAATAATACTGGAAAAGGCTCATGCTTCACCTTTAATTTTACACAGTTTTATCCTTATACACTACATAAGAAGTATGATGGATTTATTGCTGAGGCTTAGGGAAAGGAAGGAGGTGCAACACTGATTACAAACTCTTTTTCCTCATAAAGGAAAGTGTCACGTGTCTTGCTTTGATCCTGTAAAACTTATCCATCTGATATTGTTGTTGAAAGCCTCTCTGCCACCCACTAAGCTTTCTGTTTGCCTTGTACAGTCTCATCCTGCAGACAGCACGCAGCCAACCACTGCTACTGAGATCACCAAGTCACAGATGTATTATTGATGCTGTGTATTAGTGATTCAAATATTTTTTTCATGTCGTCTAATTTAATTATGGTTAAATGAACGGAGTTTTCATCAGAGAAAATTAGTTTGCAATATTTCCACGAGTTTTTTCCTTCTGAAACTTCATTACATTCTTTTTTATTATGCAGTCAGCCTAATAAATTAGGCTGACTGCATAATAAACTGAATAATATTATTAGTCAGCCTTTATTCTTTATTAAAGACTATTTCAAGTAACATTATTGAAGTCTTTGAATTCTCAGAGTCTCAGCCCTCCGTCATTCTGTCTGATTCACTTCTTTTTTGTTCACGTGACATATATCAGATACGCTTCCTGAAGATGTAAATGGTAAAAAGCCACATAGAATCAGATATTCCCAGATCCAATTTGGGTCACTTGCATATGTGGAAATAAATTGGATAAGTATTGGATATCTGTCAATGCGACTGCTGTCTAAATACACAGATCGGAATTTTCTTCCCATTCCAACTCCAGTGTAATGTTTTGCGTTAGCTGCATATGGATGATGTAAGCAATCAATATGATGACTGCTCTCTGTAAACAGAAATGGAGGACATACTGTATATATCAGACATACTGATGTGTGTTTGTGTCAAATAGATGTGTTAGTGTGTGATAATAGGCTCCAGTTACAGCAGTAAAAGTCCTGCTTCTCCTCTGTGATTAACCGATGAAAATACGTGTCCGGATTTTGGGAGAGATAATGAAAGTTTCTAACCTGGTGATCATATTTTTAAATAGTTCTCTCATCTTAGTCCATTGAAGCGTTTTGTTTACATGCGTCTCAGAAATGTGCACATGCGCGCATCCAGGCTGCTACAGGTCAAAGCGTGTAAATACAGGTATCAGATATGAGCAGCTTAAAAAAGAAAATGTAAATACGTTGAACAAAAAATTGGAAATAGGCAAAAGATCGGAATTGAGCATCAAGACTTGCAGTGTAAATCCAGCCGAAGAGCAATCTCACCACTCCTCATTCTTCTTTCACTTCCTTTAAAAGCTCTCTTCGGTTGTGTCATATTCTCTCCTCACTTTTGCCTCACCCCTTTACCATTTAAATCTACAGACGCTAAACTCAGTGACCCCCCACCTGGACATGGAAGAGTGCAGCATTGCTCTGTTGCCCAGAAACCGAGAGAAGAACCGCAGTATGGACGTTCTGCCGCCTGACCGCGCTCTGGCTTTCCTGGTCACCACAGAAGGCGAGAGCAACAATTACATCAATGCCGCTCTCTCTGACAGCTTCCACCGCCAGGCTGCTTTTATTGTGACCCCTCATCCTCTGCCAGGCACCACTGCGGACTTCTGGAGGCTGGTCTTTGACTATGGTTGCACCGCTGTGGTCATGCTCAACCAACTCAACCAGTCAAATTCTGCCTGGGTAAGGTCACAAGGTTACATGCTGTTTTATTGCCATTGATTTGTTGACACTTTGTTGAAGAAAAGATGTAGCAATAAGTTCACTCATACAGGAGCCTGTATTTGTGGCACAAGCTTTTACTTTTAGTCGTGAGGTTATCGGAACTTTATTTGAAACTTCTCCACATAGCCTCCCTTTATCTTTCTGGGTTTGAGATTAGTTCCTTCATGCTATTTTGTGGGGCTTTGATCCCTGACCACACTGATCTCCAAGCATGACTAGATAACACCCGCCCCAGCTTTCCCCTTCCCTCCTCAACTTGCATCTCTGGAGAATAGACTAGCATTACCCTCCAGCCACATCTCAGGGTTCTTTTTATTGGTGTCCCACTTTTTTTCCACAAGCATGCATGTCTCTCTATACTGCAGTAGTTTCTGTTCTTCTAAAATATGTAACTATCATCCCATTGTTGGATTTCAACTTTGTATATTACATCTCTAAGAAATATAAAGATAACCCCTGAACTACACAAATCATCTGTAAACCTGATATGGCTAGATTCCAAAGACCTTGGAGACAATGGCTTTTACACTGACTGGGTTTTGGGCTTTTAGGCACCCAGTGAGATAAATGTAAGATTTAGATCCTTTGCAGATTCAAATCTTAAATATAAATCGTTTGAAATTTGTATTACATTGTAGTGCACCCTGGAAAAATGGGCAGTTTAGTTTGAATTATGAATCTATATATATATATATTTTTGTCCAAGGTCTACAGTAGCTCTTGGTTGTAAAATCATTCAGTTTCCTTGCAGTGTTCAGTGTTCCTTTAAAAAAAAAAAAAAAAAAAAAAAAAAACCTGAAGAGGAAATAATATTGAGGGGGAAATCCATGCCTGCATTTGTTTAGAAAACAGTGTTTCCTCTTTAGCAACCTATGCACAGTTCATGCCCTCAGAAAATAAATACACCCCCCCCCCCCCNAAAAAAAAATAAAAAAAAATAAAAATAAAAACTAAAAAAAAAACAAAGTGTATGCATATCAGTTAGCAGTATTTGCCAACCCCTGTATGCTGCATATAGTCATCATACCGCATTAATTCCGTGCTACATGGCACACGTTATGAGTAGATCCCTCCAAAAGACGTTTGTCAAAATCAGTAAACATCACCATGATCTTTAAGACC
Organism: Lucifuga dentata; assembly: GCA_014773175.1. Classification (NCBI taxonomy): domain Eukaryota; kingdom Metazoa; phylum Chordata; class Actinopteri; order Ophidiiformes; family Bythitidae; genus Lucifuga; species Lucifuga dentata. The sequence continues at coordinate 52,270 of VXCM01003298.1, forward strand.
TTTTACAGCTTAACATGAGATAATGACAATAAAACATCTGAATCATTCTCTGTCTAATCAAAATGATAAAGTCAATGTTTCTGCATGTCTTTGGCAGAAAATATGATCTGTTTGGGGGNGGGGGGGGGGGGTATGTACCCATGTTCAGCCCACTCCCCTTTCAAAATCTTGTTTCTTGCAGTGCAATGCGCTGTAGTGCTTTTGAATCTACCCTGAAAATTGAGTTATTACCACTTAAAATTGTTCATTGTGAGATCTTGTTATGAACTCTGTAATAGAGTTCATTCGTGGCACTGGATCACTCTGTCTCCCTCTTGTTGCAATCTTTCAAAGCACATTACATCNCACGCTGCCTTCACTGCCCTCAGTAACAGAACTGAGGCACTGTAACACTTTCTGTTCTTTGTAAACATGCTCATTTTTATGATGTTTTTATATTTGTGCCTGCATCTTTCTTCTTCTTGTATAACACACGCTATACATGCATGCAGCCACCCCACACGTGCACCACCCATCAATTATCTACTTCACACATGTACTTTGTTTCCTTCTTGCTTAATTTAATCTTTTGATGTACTTAAAGCTCCCTCAGCTTTGATAATCCTTCGATTTAAGTGTGCTTCCCATGGAGTTGCTGCATGCATCAAAGTCAAACAAATTCTCTTTTTTAAAGTCACACACTGCAGTTCTTTGGCCTCTTCTTCCAAAAGTGGAAATGTGTTTACAAAGCTACAGTGTATTTGCAACAGTAGATCATCAAATAAATTATCTCTCCTGTCTTTTTGACCCCCTGTCTACCTGCAGCCATGTGTACAGTACTGGCCGGAACCTGGTTTACAGCAGTATGGGCCCATGGAAGTGGAGTTTCTGTCCATGTCAGCAGATGAAGATGTCATTACTCGTCTGTTTCGGGTCAAGAACGTCACAAGAGTGAGTGACTGTGGTTCAAAAAAGCCTGTGTGGGACGTGCTGGTCTATTTACTGGTATTTCAGTTGACATACCTTGAACATAATTAGAGATGCAGTAGACCCATGCTGGTATTTCAGATGTGACATTTATCTACAATTTAGAGCTGCTTACTTTTAATGTGCATCCTCAAAAGGTCGCAGAAATACTCAAAGTCATTGTCATGTTTTTACATGGATGTAAAATGAGCATTGCAATCAAAACCTTCAGATATAGCCACAGGTAAATATTCTGAACAGGAAAATGTTTTCTCTAATGAAATGATTGAGGTAGAAAGGTTTAATGAGGCATTCAGCATCTTTGGGAATAACCCTTATTTATGGACAGAGTTTATACATAATTGGGGCTATGCCTTTTACGGTGTTACAGGGACTATTTACAAACTTTTTCCAAGCATCAATCTATAAAGTGCAAGCGAAGTAGATATTCACTGTTTGTTTCTTCTGCTGTTTTCATGCAATCTTGGTCTAATCTTTTGCTAATTTGGTCTTATTTATTTATTTTTAAACTACTATTCTCCAACAGCTATTGGGTGCTGCAGCAGCCCCAGCACCCCTACTTCCCACTGTTATGCCTTCAGATCAGAAAACCTCTAAGATGAATCGAAATTTTTCACAGCTTTAGGACCTCATTGTTTGAAGAGCAGTTTTTGTTTTGCAATTTAAATTCCAAGTGATAGTCACACTTAAAATGACTTGAATTGTCTGCACAACTTCTAGCATGCGGGAGAACTCAAAGGCTGAAGGCTTCATTTGATATCTACATACAGACTGCCACTGTGCCTCTACTTCATTATGAGTGTATATATTGCCTTTTGTACATACAGCTCTTCACTGCTATCTGTCCTATGAGTAGAAGCTGTCCAATTTGTCAAATAAACACACTTTAAAATATAACCCAGAGATTTGTACTGAGAATATTGCCAGATCATTAAATAACTTATTCACAGTCCATATTATACGTGCTACAAAGGACAGTGTAGTGCCATTCACTAGTCCAGAAAATTGAGCCTGAATCATCAGTATTTTCGTAAGGCTTTCCAATAAGAGTAATAAATATTATAAGAACTCTCCTTGCCATGGAGTACATGCAAGAGAAGCCCAATTGACATCTTTGCAATAAAGGTCAGTCTGTAACTTTTTCAATTTCTTCTAGTCATTTCCTAGATAGGCATGTTTCCTCTCTCACATGCCTGCTGGCATACTAAAGAGGGGACTTTAATCATCACACTGCACACTATATTTGTAGCCCTGGGATATTTTTTTTTCAGGCTGTAAATCAAACTGTTTCCCTTTTGATTTGTTCTTTTCACACATTTAAGTATCTGACATGCAGAGAATTAGGCAGAGCTCATGAAATAGACTAAAAAAGCCAAATGAAGCCACTGACAGCTCCATCATGCTACAGGGAGCACAGATCATGTCATTGTGGTTTTGTCTCCAAGGGTGCGCATATGCATCAAGGTATTTTGACTTCATATGCTTTTTTTTCTGTTTGTGTGTGTGTGTGTGTGTGTGTGTGTATGTATGTATATTTTCATGCTNCTTTTTTTTCTGTTTGTGTGTGTGTGTGTGTGTGTGTGTGTATGTATGTATATTTTCATGCTCAGAAATTTGCATAAGCAAATGCATGGGATCACCTTCAACCAATTATTGTACAATCTGTATGCAGGGTGTTCCCTTTTGCTGAATTAAGCAGTGCAACAGGCACCGTCCAGAACTTCTTTTCTTGATTGTCATGATTGTCAACCTCACCTCCTCTTGACAGCCCTTGTCATTCCCCTGCATATCTATGGTGCCTTTTTTTTTTCAGTCAAAGGAGGGCAACTCAAGGAGAGGGGCAACTTACACAGGATGAGAGGAATCAAGTCACACAGAAATAAAAAAAAAACATCGGTCATCTCTCTCACTCCCTCTCTCAGTGCATTAGTGTTTTCTATGTTTGGCAATGATATACAAGGGTAGGGAGTAAAAGTCAAAGGAAGTGCATTGTAAGCATATGTATATGTGTGTAAGAGACTAGTAGAAAAAGTACATTGTGTAAATCCCATCTCAACAAAGGCAATTCCTCCATGCATCGTTGCTGTCTTTGCCAGCCTAATTTGCATGACTTACAGCTCTCCACTGGTCCTTAAGTATTAGGTGAGATTCCACAGGACAAGGTTATGAACACACAGGGACCTCTATACTCCGAGCTCGGGTCTCGCAGCAGACTCATATATCTCAGAGCCACACTGCTGAGCGAGCACAGCAGAGACTGCCAGCAGGCAGCCAGGGGAGCACTCAAGCATTGGTGTTAACTGGTACGCACAGAAATAGTGAAAGTCGGGCACCCAAAAAAATACACACAAGCACATAAAAACAAATGTGCAAACACTTAAACTTACACTGTCTTTCACACATGCACACACACATGCGCACATTCAGCTTCCATGTGCTTTATGTTTTGTGTTGCATGTGAAGCTCCAAGAGGGCCAGCTGGTGGTGTGTCAGTTCCAGTTCCTGCGCTGGTCAGCATATCGTGATGTGCCTGATTCCAAAAAGGCTTTCCTCAACCTGCTCGCTCAAGTGCACAAGTGGCAAAGGGAGTGTGGAGAAGGACGCACTGTTGTCCACTGCCTGTGAGTATAATCCATTAGCAGCATGCATCATGCATTGTAACTGAAAAAAAAAAAAAGGTGACAACAGCAGTATGCTCAAGCTCAGAAAAAACATTCAATTGGTATTTAAAGGACCAAACTGGTGATGTTGCATATTTAAGCCTAATAAATATTACCCACATACATGTTATGTCACTGAGAACCATTTTCCAAAACATAAAACCATATTTTCTGGTGAATCATGGTGAAATCGTCATCTAACCACTATAAGATCACGTGTAAATTTTGTTTTCTAATTTTACTTTTTATGCCTCAATTCTGCACTTTCTCTTGATATCACTTAGTAGTTTTTAATTCAGTAAAACAAAATGTAACATGCTGTGGTGAAGTGCGGTGTGCCATTGTGTGCTCTAATTCTTCATAAGCTGCTGGAGCTCACACCCACTGATGAATATGAATCGACACATCCGACTTATTGCTAACACATCACACGTTCACCTTCAACACCCCCATGCAAAAGCACATCACTCAGCACTGTCACACAGTGTTACCCATGACAACCAGGAAAGAGATTATGGAGATGAAATTAATTATGGCTTAATACCGAATGCGTTGGTTCTCTCTACAGTAAATCCAAAGCTGCCAAAACACTGACAACGATTGATTACCTTAATATTGTTCATATTGGCTGTGAAGGTTTTCTTGCCCACCTTCCTTGGTTTGCTTCAAGAGAGAGGAAGTGGATTGTCCTCCAGTAGTTTATTAATACCTTTCATTTATGATGACCAGGACAATATTTCTGAAGAAATGCCACAATGTGTGGTTATTTCTTGATTTTCTTTTCCTCTTCCTTTCTTTGGTTGCTATTTATGGACATATCAACTGTATCAAATACATGTTCTTGTGGGGTTGTAGTAACACAAAAAAACAGGATTATCAGATTACATATGTTCGATCTACACTGCTTATTAGCTTATATGTTTATTATTTCATTGCAGAACCCACTTAACATTATGAGGAGGCTCATTCCCAGTGGAGTGGGAGCTGTATTTATATATTCTCTATTGTTATACAGTGTGTGTGTGTGTGTGTGTGTGTGTGTATATATATGTGTGTGTGTGTGTGTGTGTATATATATGTGTGTGTGTGTGTGTGTGTGTATGTATAAGTATGTTCAACCATGTGGTAGGATTTCAAATATAAAGCTAATCTGGAAAGATCAGTATTGCATTACATTGACAATCAAGATTCAAATCTAAACACTGCAAAAAAAAAAAAAAAAAAANAAAAAAAAAAAAAAAAAAAGTCTTTCAATTAAAAATAAGCAAAATATTGTAGTGAAATTCATTTATATTAAAAAAAAATGCCAATAAATTAAAATATTAAGCTTTGTGGAAACTAAAACTATAACCACAACAAAACACTGTCTGATTTTGAAACTAAAAAGAATAGGATTGAATCATCTTAAAACAGTATCTGAAGATTTTCTTGAATTTTTGTTTTTTTTTTTCTGTAAACTGTCTCTAATATATTTTAATAATAAATATTCTCTTATGCAGCAATGGTGGCGGTCGCAGTGGAACCTTCTGTGCCTGCACCATTCTACTTGAGATGATACAGTACCAGAACATGGTGGACATCTTTTATGCTGTCAAGACGTTACGCAACTGTAAACCCAACATGGTAGAATCTCTGGTAAGAGGAATGTTGAAAGTTTGCAGAGATAATTGCTTTATACTGTAAATAAATAATATGCCTTGAAGTGGCAGGAGTATCTTGTTCTTATAATTTCACATATTAATCTGTGCATATTGTATTTTTCCTCAGGACCAGTATCGATTTTGTTATGACCTTATCCTGGAGTACTTGGACTGCTTTGAAGGGAGATAGCAACATGCTTGATACAGATGATGGATCCCATGCTTTGGTGATTGAATATGAGGCCAATCAGTGGCCGCTACTCATTAATGTTGGACCTGTGGACTTAACATTGGAAGGACAGCAATGGAAGGAGAGGGGAAAAAAAATACATGGTCAAGGTTCTAACATTTATCCTTTAATGTACAGCTCTAATTTCATCCTTGTTGGTGATGTTTATCTCTTTTGATATTTTTGTGCTTTTTCGGTCCTATTTGCCTCTGGACTCTCTCTCTCTCTCTCTCTCTCTTTTCTGCTAAGAGTTATTGTAGCAGCAAAACAATGTTCGGAGCTACAAAATGGACCAGTCTGTCATGAAGAAAGGCCACCTTGGCTGTGTTTCATCATTTCATTCGAACAGGAAGAAGGTTTGATACATTTCTGGAGTTACAGCACCATTAACTCTAACTGGAAGTATTTTCTTCTCTCTAAGAGCTACATACAACAGCAGTCCACTGTGGCTGTGGCATGACTTATCTGCCATACCATAAACTGCCTTATTCCCAGATGACAGAAAGATTTATTCAAATCATTAAACACATGCAAAACGTCTTCATGCTGGTGTACAAACAGCAACAGATTTCAGCAACATATGTCCAATATTAAGATAGACCTGCCCAGTCATCACCAGCAATGATGCTGAAAATGTACAGTAGTGCAAGGTGTTGTATTTTACTATAATGTTTGTGCTGGCTTACCATGTGTGCTATGAGTGGGAGTTTCCAGGGACCACAGCACTGGATCATGGGAGATTCCTGTCTCAGTACTGTCACAGTGCCAATTCACACTGACTGACTGACTTGAATCCCTTATTTACCTTCTTCTACTGCTTCATCTTGATATATGTTAATACAAAGACAAACATGTACTGTATTGCATCAGCTAGCTAATGTTCTTGCTCCAAAGTAAATATAAATGATTTGCATTTTATACCCAGTGGGAATGAAAAGGAGCAGAGAATTTGAAGTGTACTGACTTGCCATAGTGGTGGTGTGAAAATTTATCTTTCATTATGCTGTGGTGAAATGTGCTGCGTTACAGGTTTTAAAATGCTTTTAATCTGTAACTCATACTCTTTTGTTGTCTGAAGCCTCTCCATTTGTAAATTGTGGAAGCAATGTTATAATAACCCCATAACGTAGGGGGATAATTGTGACAATTTTGACATGAAAGGTACAGTTGATGTTGTTCCTAGTGGCGTATAGTAAATTAAGTAATTATGCTTAAGTGAAAGGGACATTTGCAATGTACAAAGATAAAACAATGCTACTTTACATCACTGCTCATTAACACTATCCTTGTTGAACATGGTGTTTTTTTACATTGCTTGTTTTTAATCTTAAGAAAAAAAAAACATGGCAAGATATTTTACAAGGAAGAAGGTTAAGAAAAACACTTCCCACAGATACTGCTGTTTAGTTATCGGTGACTGCACACACAATATATACAGACTGAGAGGTCTATTTTTCCCATGGTAGCCATTGGCTAGAGACTTGACCCGCTAATGCCTCAATCGGTTTTGTGTGATACAACATAATGATCTGTCTTACACCCCAACATAATGACAGGAAGCATTTCTTCATGTGCTTTTTAACATTATGTTTCATAACCAAAAAATATCTAACACATACCCCATTACTTCACATCATATCTTCTGAAAGTACTTCAGCTGCAAAGTTTCGGAGGGTTCTACTGGCAGTGAAGGCATCACCGCAGGCCAGAGAGAGATCCCTTGAAACCCACAAACCTCAGAAATGGCAGCTCGGTGTGTACTGTGGTTTGCATCATAGTCTGGTTATCGTGGGAGCACCAGGAACCTGACAGGGTAACACCACAATAAGGTCCTCAAAATCCTGAATATTAGTTATTCATTATTTATTAGTAGTTATTAAGGAGTAGTTACCAAGCAGTTCCAAGTTTTCTGATACTGTTAAAGGTTCTTTTCCATCGGCAGTAAAACAGAGATATGTTTTCAATTATGCTTAAACAAATGGACAATTTTATTATTGAGACAAATTCTTCAATATGTATGTGAATGTAGCTCAAATTGACATGGTCAAATAAATTAAGAATTGGGACTTTAATGAATTATTTTTGGTTAATTCTCTGAGGTGCAAAATGGCATGTAAGTGACTCATCACTTTCTAATTTTGAACACGGGTACTATTTTGAACTCCGAAAGTAAAGTAGTGCATCATGCTATTTCAGAGTACAAAGAACTGATAGGCAATGGTGTGGTAATCATGAAGTAATCATGGATTTGTAGCACGAAGTAGGTTATCATTATCTACTATATGGCCCTTGAAACCAACAAGTCATTAATAAGCAGTTAATTACAGATTTGTTTTGTATCTATTCCTTGGTATAAATACAAGAGTATTTTGTGTACCATATTGTAGTGTCGCCTGTAACAGTGTATCATCAACCTGCATGATATAAGTATCAATGAAACTCTCATGGTTTCATTGATGTGAAAATGCAGCTTGTCTTTGGTGAGGATGAAGATGAGATATAGTCAGTGATGTGTCATAGAATCACTGGATTACAACAGGAAGTGCCTGGATAATTTTTCTCAAGGGTGGAAGGAATGTGTATATATAGATGTATATTATGTGAATAGTATGTGAATAATAAACTATATGTTTGAGACATAAAGACGTACAGTAAGTAACCACTACATAACTATGAAGCTGAATGTGCTCTAAATGACCATATTGTGAGTTTATCAGCAGAATTTAACAATCAAGTATGATCTTCTCCTTGATTATTGATCCCAACATTCTTAAGTAAACCAGGTACTGGCTCTCCAAGCATGTATAAATCCACTGTCTGCTTTGCATTTCATTTATTTTGTTATGAAATATCCTGAACCACATCATTGATTTCAGTCTTTTTCAACAGCCAAAAGTGTCTGCGTGCATTGTACTTTCCCATTCCAAAGCTTTTTATTATGACAGCTTCTGAGCAGTGGTGACTGCTTTGAGAGTGTCATTGTTTTCATCTGTTTCTGTATGACATTGAATCATAGAACAAGACTACTGTGTTTCTGACCATTGTATCCATGGGGAAAGGTATGTATTTAATTAGAGAAAGGAGATGATGGATGTATTTTGGGTCAGGAGGGAGTTTGCTCTGAAGAATAACAACAGTCCACAATAAAAGAAAATGTTCTGGGGAAAGGGGATGTTGTGTTGTTGTAAAGTTGGTCATTGAACCTCAACCAATCTCCAGTCATGTAGAGGTGCTGGGTCTGTTTTGCCTTGATGTGTTATCAGGGCTTATCTAAAATGCAAACATTGCAAAAAAAAAAAAAAAAAAAANAAAAAAAAAAAAAAAAAAAACCTCTAGTTTTGAGATTGATTTGTCAGCAAAAGCAGAGAAGTGACAGCTGCTGGACATGGACTTCCCATCTATATGCTTCTGACTCTCCTGTGGTTTCTCATACGGATGTCAGCTCCCTCATTTCTTTCCCTTTACCTTTTTCACTGTACCTCTCCCCTCTTTCTTCACCTCCTCTTCTTACGCCCCCAACCTCAACTCTGCTTCCATTACTCTGATTTCTTTCTCTCGCTCATCCTTCTCCAGCTCTCTGGCTTTTCCCCTCGGCCAAGAGTAAGGTGACTCCAGACCGCAGACTTCCTCTCTCACTCACAGCTATGTTGAATAATGTAGAAGTACTGCAAAGTGATCCCGTGTTTAGCAGAGGGACAAGCCGGATTAATTAGAGGACAAGACCTCCCACTGTTAAGTGAGGAAGATGTAAGCACATGTGGATTCAGGAACTGCCGCAAGAGACAGATGAGCATTAAAAATCTAAGGGTCAGATCCTGTAAATGAGTGTGTGCACACCATTTGTATTTTTCTTTAATTTCAGTGTGAAGGAACAAAATTGCATTATAGATCCAACCTGACTTAGATAAGAAGCTTTTTGTTTTCTTTTTTTTTTTTTTTTTAANTTTTTTTTTTTTTTTTTAATTGAGGCAAGCCATTTACACTGGCCTATTGAATGTCTCCAACACTTCCTCACTTTCATTTTCACCTGCAGAAAGCTATTACAAGATGAAATCCTTTGTGGCAGGCTCCCATCATCCCTCACTACTCATATTTGACTGGTGGTTTGAATTAGCAGATAATTGGAATCTTATCATTTAATTCTGATGGTGTAATAACTGTCCCGTGCAGGATAAGTTATCACTGGGTTAAAATCCAACTGGGCTTTTGTCTGTTCTCTCTGGATTTCCTGTCTTATGCTCCTCTGCTGACAGGTTCGATGGATGTTGGCTCCTCCGTGGTCTCCCTGGTGAGTCACACTAGATACACTCTCATGTTGTGTTTCTAGAAAAGGCAGTGAGATCCAGCAGGTAGCAGCGCCAGGGGAAAAGGGTCAGATAAAGCCGATAACCGCTTTAAAATGTGTGTTTGCTTATTGCCAAATATGTGCGGAGACTTGATACAAGGTGTGAAGCACCTTGAGATTTCTGACAATGGTAGAATGTTAAAGGAGTATAATGGTGATTTTCCAACTTTGAGTCCAAATGTAGGTAGTTGTATGTAGGTTGTAAATGCAACCTGCTTACACATTACATTGCTGCCAACCATATCACTGCCGGGAAATGTAGTCCCAGGAGAAAAACTTTTACAGATAAATTAAATTAATTGATCGTGACTTTTACAATTGTATATAGTGCGTTAGGCATTGAATTGGTGGGTGGGTGTATCACCTGAACATTTAATTTAGAAAAATTTGTGCATTTGGCAAAATAACACAACAACTACAATACAGGTTTATGTTTTGGAAAATGGTTGTCAGTAACGTAACGTATATGCAGCTAGTAATTATTGCACTCATAACTACAAAATCACCGGTATCATTTAAGCTCTTCAAAGCACAGTGGTGTCTCTCACAAAATGTTAAATGTTTCATCTTTCATGCTAAATGCTTTGCCGAGAGATGCAGACAAAATACAATATTCTCTGGGTGAATATTGTCACAAAGCTACAAAATAGCTTTTGTGGATGACCTCGCCCAAGCTTCAGTCGATACTTGGAACAGAAGATGCATATCCTTTAATGCAGCAGGGAAACAGTCGGAGAGAAAGGAGAAAGGACTACATTGTACAGTTATGATGTATTCGTACTTCCATTTTGTGCTACTAGTACTCCATTACCAGTACCACTTCTGAGCGAACCAAAACTTCAAAGTTCCACCTCACTAACAAGCCACCAACATGCAAGCATGTGTGCTGTAATGAAATTGAGTGTGAAAAGTTATTTATTCCCACATAGAACCGAAGTCCATAGTGTGCACATGAGTTGGGCTATTTTCAAAAACAACAAAAGAAACTGACAGAATTTTCATAGTTTTCAATTGTTTTGATTCTCTGCAAAAATTTGTCACAGTCATCTATCATACATGTACACTTACTGAGGTTTAAGAACCACTGTGTTAATGCATAAATAAATTAATCTGAAAAGGACAATTCTTCGTGAGTATATTTGCTTTGCTGCTAATAAATTTACATTAGTAGAATGATGAATGCATGACTGCATAATTGTTATGGACTATTTTTACATTTTGGTATCAGTAATTTTACTTAAGTAAAGGATCTGAGTCCTTCTTCCACCAATACAGGCAAGAGAATGCTTTTCTATGACAAGCGCTTTCTCCTGGTCTTCCTGTTGTAGCTTAGAAAAATCTATATGTGGTTAAACATGCACACACGCACACACACCTTAACATCGTCATGGTATTCAGCTTCTGCTGGATAGTAAAGCAGTCAAGACAGTTGGCTGTAGCTTTGTGCTCAGTAGAGCGAGGACAGTGGAGAACTGGCCAGATGGCTTTGCATCCACCATGTTTTCTCTCTGGTTCTATTGCCACACTTAGTCTTACTGAAGCCCTTATCTCAGTAGTGCGCTCTCAGTCCATTGGATGTCATGGTTCACATGAACAAGGGAGAGAGAGAGCAAGCTCCTGATGGTTCTGGTCTGGCTCACCGAAGCAAACAGGAAGCCCAAGACAGATTCAGATGAGTGACTCACCATCTCTTCCCTCTTTATCACACTCACCCTTTGCTGTTATGAGCCCCAGTAGCTTGCTTCTGCCAGAAACACTAACCACATTAAAGTTGGGATGCTTTGACCTGTATCATTTTGTGGCCTTGAATTAAACCAATTCTCTCTGAGAGGTAAACAAAATGACTTCCATAAATAGCCACAATAAAGTAAAACAGGCCAGAGGGGAGCTGTGAAATCCAGTTAAAGTTTAGAATAAAGTTTGGAAAGTTTTAGTGCTAAAGTATCAAGATTTTATACATGAGAATCGTCTGCAGTCTGTCTCTTGATAACAATACCATCTCGGTAAAATAAAAGCTGGAGTTATTTTGCTCCAAGGATGATCTCTGGTTGTTAATACACATATAGAGATGTCATGCCTTCAGGGTTCTGGGAGAAGCTTGTAAATGATCTAATGCCAACATGAGCCATTTCTAGGTTGCAGCAATAAAGCATCTCCAAGCTGCCATGAATTTGAGAGATGGGCTTATCAAAAGGTCAGGCCTTTGAGGGACTGGCTTAGCAACTGGATTTATCCTTCAGTTTATTCAGAGCAGAAAAATGGGCCACAAGCTATGACAAACATCAATCATACTTCATTGTGATCTTTGACAAACTTCAGCAAAAACAGTATTTTTGACTTCTTTAAAGCTTACTGGAAAGATGGACCTGATGATAAATGTACGTATGCCTTCTCTTTGTTGCTCCTTAAAATAACAAATCAAGTTTTCATGCAGACAGCAGCTACTGTACATAGATCTTATGCCGGTTTCTATGGAAACTAGAAGTAGAAACTTTTGTTGTTAGCCAAAAGAAGTCAGAGACGCTGGATAATTATCTGTCCTTAGTAAACTCTGTATTAAGTTTATATTCTTGTCCTTGTATTTGTAACCCCAATTTTATACTTTTTTATATTTTAAAGCACAAATACGAAGCATGACTGATTCAAATGACACATGCAATCATTTTACTGCACTCTGCAACAACTGAGATATTCTGTGAAATCCTTTAGACTCTCAGTCTCTTTCTCTCACTTCATCCACCTCTCTGTTCTCCCTCCTCCCCTATATTTAACTCCGTAAGTCCCTCTGTTCTCATTTCTCCTCCAGCAGTTGTTGAAATAGATGCAGCCGCAAGAGGACAGTTGTGCAACTGATACTACATTAACCTCAGGGAGAACAACAGTCCTCCTCTCCTCCCTCATCTCTCTTCCACAGCAGACACCCTGGAGTGCAGGAAGCTGTAACCTCAGTCCTCCCCCTTGCGTCCCTTGAGTCTTGCGTCCTGCGATTCATGCAGCCCTGAAGCAGCAGCCTATCTTCCTTCTGCCAAAGCTGAGTAATGCCAGGGTAGGTGATGAAACTGTTCTCTGCATCCTCAATGAAGATGTGTCCCCAAACGGTAAATAATTCAACACCTTTTGCTTTTCACACCTATCTCTCATCATTTTCAAAGCTAGCATATTCTCATTTCATTTAGCACATCAGTCTGTGGAGAATATTCACATTTTGTTACTCTGTTGTAAATTCAGTCTTCCTCTTATGTGTAATAATATTACTTGGACAGGGAACTTCAACCTGGAAGACAGATAAAAAGGAAAAGTCGAGCCAACATTAATCAAAATATATAAAAATATAAGATTTTTTTTTTTTTTTTTTTTTTGATGTTACTGTGCAGCAAAGAAAGTTGGAGTACAGACTACCCACAAACACCAAAAACAAAGCCTGGAGCAAATCAATTTAATGGATTATGATAAAGGTAACACTTAAGACTGAATTATTTTTTCCGCACAGATGTTCACACGGACATGAAGTGATGCTGAAATGTGATGAGCTGAAATGTAGAGCTTTATACTCTGTGTGGTTTTCTCATCACGACAAACCACTATTATCCCAAACTAAATGGAGTGGTGTATCAAAGTGTTCGTTCACACCCAAGCCCATTTACAAACAACATTGCCCATGAGGAGAAATTTTTCATGAGGATGAGCTGCTGTTGTTTACCCTCATCCAATATTTTTTCATTGTTGGAATTTAAAGATTTGATGTTGTATTATTCACTAACATGCTAAAATTACACTTATCCTTACCAAGGATGTAACCAAATACAGATACATTATTCAGATATGATCAGATGCACCATAAATCAATAATGCCAGAAGGGCACACATTATATCCACACCTCTGCCGAGGCTGAATAAGTATAAAAAAAAATGGTTTTGTTCTAATAATATGGTGAACAAAAGAGAAAAAGCTATTAAACATAACATTCTGTTTTGTTTGCTATCCAGATCCAGATCTAATTGCACCTATTGATAGTCAATCGATAAATATGCCAGATATTTTCTTGGTCAGTCATGTATCACTTTTGAAGAAATTGACAAAAATATATTGGGGAAAAAAGCACACCCTATCTGGCAATGTTAAGAAATATTTTTTTAAAACATTGTTGAATCTGTCACTGGATCTGGATCTACATCAAAATGTAATGGGTGTTTTCCCTGGAGCAATGCCCCAGCCTTTCACCAGGTTTGGTCAGAATCAGTTTATAGCATTTTGAGTAATCCTGCTAATAAACAAGCAAAATGAACCAACAAACCAACACACACACACACACACACACACATAGGTGAAACTTTGCGTCCTTCACAGAGGTAAAATATCCTGAATCCAGCAGGATTATTTATTTATTTTTTTTTTTTTGCTTAAACCTTCCAACAATGGTAATAATTGCAACCACAAACCCCTTGGACTAAAGTTGCACCCTTTTGTATGCCATTACCACAATTAACATGTTTCATCTCATCTGGTCACTTATGATTTATCTGCTCTGTCCTATTTTGGTTTGCATCCAAACTCAGATAGTCAAAGCTATTATTTTGAAGTTAAGAAATACAATTAGAGTTTTGATTTACATCCCTTTAGCCTTAGTTCCTTTCAGTTTCGACTCAGATTGTCTCCATCTCCAAAACATCTCCAGGTCAGGCAGTGAGACTGACTCGGCTACAAATTGTGCTCTATGTTTTTAGACTCATGACTCTTGAGAAACTGTTAGTGTCATGTTTTGGTCTGTCACAACCTTCAAACCTAATTAGAGGAGAGGGAAACTATTTCTCTTCTTCCATTTAATATGGATCCTAGACTTGCATAGCGCTGGGGATTATGCTGTCGTGTCATGTAGGCAGAGCCCCTCAGATCTACACGCACGCAGATATGAACTCTTTAATATTTCATTCCGCAGGTCAGGCTACTTGTCTGTACTGGAAGAGAACCTCTTTGTAAAAAATGTCTTCAGAGACTGCTGTCAGGCAGGATAACAACAGAATAATTCATAGCCCTGTTTTTCCTATATTTGACTGTCTCTCTACCCTTTTTCATTCTTTGCCTCCTTTTTTTTTTTTTTTTTNTTTTTTTTTTTTTTTGTTTTTATCAATTTCAGTCCTGCTCTAGTGATTTCCTCTCTGTCCTATTCCTTTTTTATCTCTTCAGTTCTCTCTTCTGCCCTCTGAAACTCTGTTTTCATTTTCTAAACTTCCTTTCTCTTTATCGCTCAAACTTCATCTCCTTTCCTTTTTGCCCCCCTTGTCCTTCTCATTTCCCTCACTGTGTTTCTTCTGTTATGAGAGGCAGGTTGCCTCGGGTGGAGTAGGGAGTCTCTAACAGCTGCTGGAGCGTCTGCAGAGTGGAGATTCTGCCTGTCCTCTCATCAGCTGTCTGCAATGCCGTGTGACCAGGGTGACAGGGTCATGACCTGCTTTGTGGAAGCATGTTTTTGCTGTTGTTGTGTCACTCAGAGTAGGAAGAACAGCATCCTTCAAACTCCACACACTTACAGGCAGCCTGCTCTGCATCTGTTGGAGCATCATACTGGACTCCTGCAGAAGACTTAGAGAAAAATATTACAGTTCAATATCAGCAATATGACACAGATCTGACGTATTGGCCATGTTGTGGATATTTATTTTATGTCACTAGTGTTTGCAGAGATGATGTCTCACATTTAGCTGACGTGGGGTTAAACACAGAGTGATGCAGGACTTACTTTAATAAAAAAAATAGCAGCTGAAGAAGACATGAAAACATGAAGTATTTCAATAAAGAAATATTCAACTCTAAGTACAAGTTCTGTATTCAAAATTTTACATAAAATTGAGCAAATTCTAGCAGTGTAACATATTCAGTTAACAAAAGTAAACATACTCATTGTGAAGACTGTATGTTTTCTAAGTGTAAATTGGCCCTCTTTCCAAAAATATCAAACCCTTGTGGGAGTTATGTAGTTATGGTTGCAGAATCCACAGAGACATTTAAGACAGACACTTAGTTGCGCTGTTGGAGCTGTCACGTGTGGTCACTGGGGTGTGTGTGTGTTTAAAGCTCCCAGCAGGAAGTTTAAAAACCTAACCTTTGTCCGACTGATCCCTGCCTCTGATCGCCACACCCTATGTAAAAAACCTGGGAATAAGGTTTGATTCTAACCACAATTTTGAAGCCTATGTGAAATCTCTGGTACATTCTTATTTTTTTCCACTACTTAAGAAATATCTCTAAAATTAGGCCTGTTCTTCAACGGAAACATTTGGAAACTGTCATCCATGCTTTTATCATGTCACGCTCGACTACTGTAATGCTCTGTTCATCTGCCTCAACAAATCCTCTGTTGCCCAGCTCCAATGGGTCCAGAACTCTGCAGTGAGGCTCTTAATGAAAACAAAACGTCATTCTCATATTTCACCAGTTTTAGCCTCACTCCATTGGCTCCCTGTCTCTTTTAGGATTGATTTTAAATTTTGCTCCTGACTTATAAGGCCCTTCATGGTCATGGCCCCATATATCTAAAAGAGCTGCTGTTGCCCTTTGACCTCTGTGAGGAGCCTCAGGTCTGCTAATCATGGTTACCTGGCTGTCCTGAGATCAAAGCTGAAAACTAGAGGTGATCATGCATTCACGATTGCTGTGTTTGTTGCCCTTCATCTTTGGAACAGCTTCCCGCAAAGTCTCAGAGGAACCAACGCAGTCCACATATTTAAAAAGCAACTGAAAGCCTACCTATTTTCCCGGGCTTTCCTATAATTTGTATCTGCCTTTTTAGTGCCTATGATTACGTCTATTTCACTTTAAGAGACCTGTTGTATTTTATTCTTCTTATATATTTTTAATGATGTATATATACATCATATACAAAAACACTAAGCAATTATGTATATATATATATATATATACATAATTGCGTATTGCTTATTGTATATATATATATATATATATATATATATATATATATATATATATAT
>VXCM01003298.1:69125-126608 GCA_014773175.1 Lucifuga dentata
TATATATATATATATATATATATATATATATATATATATATATATATTATTGCTTAGTGTTTTTGTTTTTGTCGGCCACAGACGACAAGACATTGTGTGTTAAGCACTTTGTAACTTGTGTTTGTGAGAAGTAAATAAAGTTTATTGTTGTTGTAAGTGTTAAAGGACCATACCGGTGGTTTTGTGTGTTAGTATGGTCCTTTAAATTATTTAATACTGCATTATAATGAAAATCCTCAACACTGGGCATACAAGATTTTTACAGCACAAGCTGAGATAAGAACACAGAGAAGGGAAAAGGGAGGGCTGAAAGAAAGAAGTAAGCAAGAGAGAAAAAAGTAGAACAGCAAAAATGGAAAGGAAGAAGGAAGAAAATAAGGAAATTAGGAAGGAAACAAATAAGGAAGGACAGATGGAATGACAAGAAAAGAAGGAAGTAAAATGGGAAAAACAAAGGAAACAAAGAAAATAAGATTAGGAAATAGGAAAGGTAGAAGGAAGGATTGGAGGAAGAAAGGAAGTTTGAACTTATCCCATATTAAATATCAATCTGAATCTGTAAAGTAATTAGTAATTACAGGCATTACATAAATGAATATACTAAATGTCCAAAGTCATACAAAAATGAAAATATTCAAACCTCAAGACTCAAAACCTCCAAATTGTACTTCAGTACAATATTTGAGTAATTGCATTTAGTTCCTCTCCACCTCTGAAAAGAAGGAAAATATCAGTGTCTTACAAACCCAGAAAAGGAAAGTCACATCCTCTCAGGTGTGAACAGGAAGTTGACCTGGAGTCTGTGCTCACTTTAATGAGTCAGTTCCCTGATGCACTGTGACGTTCCTCCATACTCCATGTTTGATGTTAATCTGCTGGAATGAGTAGAAAAATATGAAAACACTGAAGCATGCTGCATAATGCTTTGAGCTTGACACGTGTCTCTAAAGTGGAAACAACTGACTGTAATTACCATGAATGTCCAAGCGCAGGCATGCATAATGGATGGAAGAATAGTTAGTTAAGTGATCCTCTTATCATTGTTCCCTGATGGAAGCTCTCATAATTGCTCATCCTCTGTCTATTGCAGTTTTGTCTCTCCATAATTGTACGTATAAAGAAAATGCTATGTCGTTAGGTGAACAGGAGGTCATTCTCTGTGGTATATCCATCTGGACGAATCCTGTGCTGCACTGGCAACATGTGAGAAGGACTACACACCTATGCAGGGATTTCTTTACTACTAGTTCATCACTGATGTTTATCAAAGGTTGAATTTTGCACTTGTCAGCGAGCTGTAATAGTCTACACCAATGCTTCACATGCAGATTAAATGCACACAGACAAATGAGGAGGGTTCAGTCTACACAAACACATTGAATCCTGTCAAACAACAGAGGTAGGGTTCTCTCTCTCTCTCTCTCTCTCTCTCTCTCTCGTTTAACCTCACATGAATGCTTGTCCACATCCCCCCACAGTGTTTCAGCTTCCGTCAGTTGAGAGAGGTGAAAGTCTCCCACATGTTCAGCCATTTACATGGGTTAGGGTTCATTATGCTGAGTGGTAACTCCAGCCTGCTTTAGCCCTGTCAGGGACACTCACACATCAGGGACTGGGTGTGACAGATTTTTTCAGCATGAGGAATAACAGAGAGATGAAAAGAAAGAAAATGATGTTCAATAGAAGTAGCAGGTTGTGTGAGGACATAGCTCTTAGCGTGACAACGGCTCATCTCCCTGCAGATATGCACCATTAGGGATAAAACAACAGGGGCTCTCATCTGATTTCGTCAGTACAAATTCCAAGAGTTTGGGCCATTAACAAAAGTTACTTGTTTCACTGAATTCAGGAAATGAGATTAATCTGTATTTTTGCAATAATATGCATATACTGTAAGTACTAATGTTTTTTTTTAATAACATCACTCTCTTGTGGATCATTGTGATATGTTGGGCTGTTGATTTATTATATTCATAATGACAATCCTAATTCCTAATGACAATGACAGTTAAGATATGCAAGAGGTGGAAGGCAATGAAGTACATTTACTCAAACGATGTTGAAAAATGTTTACAGTTTGTGCTACATTCTACTTCTACTGCACTATATTTTAGAGGTAAATAGTGTACTTTTTAAAAATTTCATTACATTATCTGATGATTTTATTTACAACTTACTTTGCAGATTAAGACTTCAAATTCAATATGAGGTAAACTGATGAAAAATGCCCATAGCCCTTGATTTAATTTTTGCCTGACATTAGTATTAATTGGATTTAGCAGAAAACCTCACTGACCTTTTCTCTGGTTGAAGTGCAAACTGAAGAGTACGCCATCACCTTTAGTCAATCAGAGAAAGTGAAACACTCCCTTGTCTTTTTAAGTCTACAACCTGGAGCTGTGCAACACCTACATAATTAGCTGCACTACTTGACAACAACACACACAAACCCTGTATGGCTTGCACAGTGATGCACACATACATGTGCACACGCACACAAGAAAAAAAATATGATTTTTGATGCTATTGTTTTGGAGGACCTAAGCTGAATTTTAGTTATTTGTCACCTGCTTTTTTTCTTCTTTTAAATAGTTCAGCGTTTTCTCACCTGCTTCTGAGCTGTCGTGGCTCTGGCTCTTGGGCTTTGTGAAAGCTGCTACTTAAAGATTGTTTGTAGCCACAGACACTACCAGTTCAGTTCAGTTCCAGGGGAAAGGAAAAGCAATTCCATGCTTGGGCCTCAGTGAATCTGTCTCTGTCAGTTCCGCTTCTTGATGCCCTCAAATCACAGTCCCCCACCCACCCCAACCTGCTCTGCCATCAACTCAACTATGCTGTGATCAGGGAGTGAGAGACCAGACGCCTTAGCAGCGAAATGAGGATGTGGTTTACATGCTCCCTTACCGTCCTCTCCTCCCTGATGCCATTCACATTCATCTGTTCCCTGGCTCTTCCATTTCCTGTTCTGCAATGAAACTTCATACTTCACGCTAGAGTGGTCACAGCCTTCATTTTTAATATACATTCTCCTCCATCTATCATGCTACATGAGACGACATGTCGACCTATGATGAATAATCTTGTATCAAACTACCTTAATTACCTCAACTAAGGATGGTCTCTATTAAAGTGTATGCCAACTAAAATTGGGCAAATGTTACAATTTGTTCATTTATTTTGTAATGAAGAATGTGTCAGGAAGAGAGACAAATCTATAAAATAGGAATCAATCTGCAGTGTTTGACTAAACCAAAATACATCCCAGTTTCATCCTTGTATTTTGAGAGATGAACAGCTTTAAAGATTTGCTGCCAAGAAGCTGTTTTTCAAAACTATTAATACTTCAGCTGACACTTTATGTAACGGATGATGCAGACGTAGCACAAGTACTTTATTTTTGTTAGGCCAATGTTTTGTTCTTTTCTTTTTAAGCATTGCAAGTCACAGAACACTTCAAGCTGTGCTCATTTTTAAATGTCTTGCTTCCCAGTGGATCATCACTGTCAGTGAGCTGATCAAAGGAACCTTTAGCTGTGACCTCTCCTACAGGAAATCGACACCTGCAAGTCCATGTTTGAACTGCATTAACCCTAAGATTAGATCCTGCCACTATCATCAAGCACCTTAACTCTCCAGAAGTGATTGCTGAGAGCTAAATCTTTATTCATTAGGACCAGAGATTTGCATTTTAGAAGTTTTATTTCCTACTCAGTTCACCTGCAGTGTTGCAGCTTTTAGCATCAGTCCTTTGCCTGCTGCCTAAATTTGTTGCTTTGCCTTTGTAGAAAACAGTGACATATAAGTTTTGAAAATGATGGAGGCACACAGAATGATTGATGGCGGCATATTGGATGGGAAAATAACGTTCTGGACCGTTAATTTTACCAAGTCAAGGAAGCAGCTCCAGACTGTCAACACAGGAAATGAGCAGGATTTATCTCTGGCCTGGTGTCTGGGTAACTTGCACTCTGGATGCATTTATAGGGAACACAGTGGTGGATTTCACGGGGTGTGTACAAATACATCTATAAGACCAAACATGCACTTTGAAAGATGGCATCATTAGGCCTGTCGTTGTTGGTGGTGTTGTTGGTGCAGAGTAGTTCAAGATACAAAACTGATGAAAGGTCATTTTTGCCATTTCCCCTGGATAGTAGAAGCTGGTCACAAGTTAGCCGCAGTTTGTCACCACTTGCCGATGCTGTTAGTACTGAGAACACTAACTTTACTGTTCCTATTTAAAGATGAGAAAATTATCATGCTGTAACAACAGCTTCTACAGTAATGCAATACCCACACAGATTCAGATATGGCATTTTAGATGCACTGTAGAGCTCTGTTTGTATGAGGTGAGCACAACCACAGTGTGACTGTGTTAATGTGGTAAAAAGGATAGTAACAGAGAACATGCATGGATCCAGAGTCATGTAAAGCATACAGTGATACCATAGTTTTTCATTTCCACAAACACATCAGCTATGCTAAATAAATTATGTCTACAGTCAAAGTCTGTAAAACAAAGAAAAGAATAGTAATTTTCTATCATATGCCCACATTAAATTAAACACCACAAAGTAATAGCAAATACTGTATTCTTTGTTCTTTGCAGCTTTTTTGCACCTTAAATTACATTCCTATATTTGGCCAGCACCTAGGATATAGCAAAAATTGTTGAATTTCACTTAATTAGAATTCACAGTGCCGTGCTCCTAAGGTCAGAGCAATGCTGATCAGTGATGCTACAGAAAAATGTATCTATTATAAGAATTCAGTCCCCAGAGGCATCATAGAAAAAGTATTTTGCTAACAGGTACTCAGACATTTGAAACAGGAGATTTGTATTTGTTCTGTAATCTGTAGTCCAAAACTATTTATGCTGTAAATAATCATGAAAAATATCAATACATACCAATACATGATTTATATCAATTGGTATTTAGTTAGTAATTACTTGTTTCTGGGGCATAAACTATTACTTTTTCCTTTTTTATCCCCCCTCCCTTATGGATTTTTATCAAAGACACAATTCAGCAGTAGCCATGTATTTAATTTTGGAGGTATGAGCATTGATGTCAGGGATATCTTTTTTTACTGTTTCGGATGTGATTGGGTTCCATGGCGGAAGAACACTAGTGATACAAGCTGACATATTTTCCCCATGACATTTCTGCCTCCTCTCACATAAGTCACTGTCAGTGACCTCGTACTCAGGAGAGAGGTGTGAAGGAATCATACACCTTCGCACACAACTGCCAATAAATCACACTGTGAGAGCTGCAAGCACCAGTGTTTCCCCACGGTGAAGTACTGGTGGGCACAATTCTTCATGACGCTGATGTTAGTTTTGAGACTATAAGCTTAAGCTCCTTTCATACATGGATCCTGTGACTGATACGGAGAAAACTGACTCCAGCAAATGTTCCTACATGGAATGTTTCCAGAACGTTTATAAGATGCATGAGGTACAGCAGTTAAGCCTGACATACTGAACTGACATATTGATGAATTTAATAATTTGGAAATATAAAAATCTATGTATATTTTATTGATCACCAAACTTTAGCAGCTTGGTGATAAAGTTTTAAACATTGTCCATAACCTCAAAGAAAAATAACTGTAAAATAACATTCCAAATTTTAGCATCTTTAGTGATTACTGATGAGCTCTACTATGGAGGAGGGTTAATTTATTTATTTATTTATTTTTGCATGACAAAAATCTATTAACCTATGTTCATGATGAACACAGCTGCATGCTAATTGCACTCACCCTTTACACAGTATTTAAGAAATTACTCATCCAAACTTAAATTCTCACATCACTGTCAGTGTGTAACAACCCTTTACTGCTGGCTAACATTGCACTCAGGCCAGAAAGTGATTTGCTGTAGTGATGGGGTACTAATGGTCCCATCTTCTAATGGTCTGCAAAGAACAGAAAATGGCAAGGATTTTGTTCACAGTTGGGCTAATCAGTATTTGTCAGTCAAATTCATTAACATAATTATACTGAAGCCAGAATCAGAGCTTGAAAACTAGTGCACAGATATTTCCCCATGTTTTGTTTGCAACACTGTGAATCCATATAAGATAATTTGATTTAGAGTGTAAGATGGTTATGTAAGATCAGCCAGCCAGTGTCATATTAAAAATGTTTAAATGATATCCATATAGAAAATTCATACTGTTTTTCCTCTCACCTCTAGGTAAAACTATCCTTAAATAGATTGATTTCTCTACTTTTTATCTTCAGCAGATGAGAAATACTGTGGCTGCAGGTAAAATTATGAGTGTTGAAGGCCAAAGAGTAGGTGTGTTTTTGCTGTCAGGATGTAAGGTGCAATGGTTGGTTCTTATACTCTGGACAGAAAACATTTCTGGGTAGATCTCTATACTATTAACACCCTGTCAGTCACAGAGACTCCTCATTTCTGAGAAAAATATAAAGAAATGGTCTGAATTGTTGCTTGTATTCTGAGGGCTTGAACTCAATCTGTACTACAGAAAAGAAATGCGCTCCACACAGACCATGTTACAGACACTGTGGAGTCCTGGCAATAGTTGCACTGTTATCTTCAGGGGAAAGAGTGAACAAATGACACTGTAGCTTTTATAACTACTTTGTCATTTCAGACTAGAAATGACAAGAGAGTGGCTAAGTGTAGGTTTATGCCCTCAAAAGAAAGTGGACTACACAACAGTGCAGTATTTTGAAAGTGCAGAGATGCTTCCCAGTGTAGGTGTGTTGCAAAATGAACAAATAAGCATTAGATTCTCATGGTGGAACTCCACTGTTTCCATATACTGTATTTTAATTTAGCCACAGGAAGCTACAAAGTTAGCAGATTGAACAGTAAATTTGAGCGAAGGAGATAGCATGATGCAACATACAGTAATAATCATAATGTTTTGTTATTTGCATTATCGGCTTGAGAATGAAATATCTTGTGATGTTTGCTGTTCACTTGCAGCACCATCCTCCATTATTAAACAGATGTTGGAGTTTTGTTTTTTTTTTAATGAAACAGAACATGAGCTAAAGTTATTATTTTTTTATTTTTATTTTTTTTACAGCCAAAACACAAACATAATCCACACACTTTATCTACAATTTATTTAACTAACACCTAATTAACTTTTAAATTGGAGTCTCCTCATACATATTAGGTGATAATGCTTGAAAAACTGTGTGATTAACAGTTTCAATCTTTTACTACCTTACACATTGACATAATGCAGTTCCTTGACAACCAACTGGGAATTACCTTTATGTTTGGTACAATGTAGTAAACATGTATTGTTTTTCCTTTTTATTTATTCTTTATTTATCTCTTGTCACACGGTTTTTATTTATGCATTTATTTATTCTGCATTTAACTGTTTTATATAGGTGGGGCTTTTATTTTGAAGGTGATTTACCGGTAACATTTACAGACTATCGAGATTGAATCTTCGTGAAAATGTCTCACAAAGGAAAATATTGTGTTTCTTCGTTATCTAGTTCCTGGATGACAACGGCGCAAGGTTTGTCAGTTTTCATTTCGTATTCTGATTAATATTAAGTTACGTGACAGCTTCTGTGAATAATTTTAGTAGGTGTTTGAAAGTGTTTGTTTGGCTAGCAAAGCCATTAGCCCTGCATCTGGAACCTGTAAGGAATTAGGCTAAATTTAAGGAAAGGATGCAAAAAATCCAGGTAAAGTGCGTTTTATCTGTGATTTACTGTATCTGTGATTTATTCTGGTCATATCTGGGTTTATGCTCATTGTTTGAACTGTAGCTTCACTTAATATATGATGTAAATAGACTACACAGATTGTCATTTTGTTAAAGGCAGTTGGAATTCTTGAGTGGAAAATTGTCAAAGACTCATTATCAAGCAAAGGTTTAAATTATTTAGGAGATCATGTAGAAATACTTTTGAAATATGATTAGGCTGTAGTGTGTTATAGCCAACATTATTCCTTAACAAGGTATTTTTGTTTCTTGGAGCCTTAATATAATTTGGATCTAACCAGTAATTTTCAAAATTAAAGCTTTTGTAATCACTATGAATAAGCCATTGTTTTGCCAGGGACTTGGTCCCATCTTCAGATAAAATGAACTGATCACACATTGCAGAAGATCCCTTATCTTAATGTGAGTTTGTGAAAGTGTGGAGCTCTAAAGCAGAATTTATGTTTTCTTTGGCTATTTTGTGTGTTAATGTTGCTTTGACACCAGATGAATCAGGATAAATCGTGGCTCTTCAATATGAAGCACACTGATTTTAATTGGCATGTACCTGACACCCTTTACAGCTTACCTTAATGTGACAGTGGTGTGCTGATAAATCTATTTTTGTTTACACAAAAATACAGGGGTGTAATACTTTTGGCCAATGCTGTAGGTAACTTTTACTGGCAGTATGAAGATATTGTGTTTGAATATCTACAGTACAAAACAAGATAAATGACACAATCCCAGTGCTTGTGATTGTAGTTTTGCATTTTGAAACCTTTAATTCAGTTTGGTTATTCAGCTACAGTATTTTAGGTTTAACTTATTTTTGTTTAATTTTTTTTATGACTTTAATATTTCAGGTAGGGCTGGTGATTTTTAAAGACATAACAATGCAAAAGACAGTGTTTAGAAAACAATTTGCATGTTCCATTGGCGATTATTAAAAATAGCCGACTATTCTCCAACATAAATCTTTCTATTCTCTTTTTGCCACATTAAACAAAACTGCAAAGTGTATTTTTTTTAATATGTGAGTTTTTAAACATTTATTTACAACAACTTTTGGTATTTTAATTTTTTTTGTGCATTAACCTTGATTCATACTCATCACATCTCAGTAGTGCGGCTGACAGCATGATGCAGTGGTTATGTGACCAGAGCTTCACAAATGGAGAGATGATTAAAAAGGAATAGACTACCAACCATGTCCTCTATAATGACCTTTCACCAAAGACATAAACAAATCTCATTAAAGCTGTGCCAACAAAATCCTCACCAAGACTGGGAAATAAATAGCAGGAATAGTATACACGTTAAATTTCATTCATCTTCCAATTTCTCAATCCACAACTGTGAGGTGCCATGGCTGCCACATTAATCCCCCAAGTAAAGCACCAGCAACATAATCAGTTCAGTAACTCTTTGAAGCAAATCCAAGTATCAAAGACCAGTCATTGTGAAAGAAATGAGAGCAAGAGACAAAAAGTTTTAAGTAGGCAAAAACCTGAGGAAACTTTCTGAGGAGGAAAATTTAATGTTACATGAAATTGACTCTGTTTGGTTTTTCCATCTAAGTTGAAGCTGACGTCCTTGAGTGGATGTTGCTGTACCATCTGTTTCAGATACTCTTAGAAGAAAGAGAGGCTGTCCATCTGTTGAATCTGAGTTTCCTGATCATCAAGCAGTGTGCTGCAATCTGTGCTGGGTACCAGGTGTTCATATCGCAAGGTATGCGCAGTACATATATTGTGATCATACCTGAATTCTGTCAGCTGCTCAGCTATTGATCACATTCCAGGATTAAAACTGCTGGAAAAATGTAGTGACTCAGTATTTTCTTTTTATTTTTTGTCATTCATGCTGTGGGAATTTAGGAAAGTCTCAAGATGTTTAAATTAAGGATGTTTCCAAGCAGATCATGTCATTGAAACATTAATACCTCAAACATTCTGGCACGAGAAAACAAGATGGCTTTAGGCAGTTTAAGAATCAGACTACTCTTAACAATTCTTATTAGTTAATTTATTCTTAAGTAATTTTTCTGCTTTTGAGTCCTGAAAGTCTTATTTTCTTAAAACAAGGGTAAGAAATCTAAATCTTGTCTGAGTATTTCAACCTGTTTCCAATGCAGATTATCTTGTTTCATGGATTATCCAGAAATTGGTGCCCTACAGCCAAGAAAATTACTCTTGATTCAAGAAAAGTCTTTCAGATAAAACCAAAGTTCTATTTTCAGATATTAGCCTAACTTAACGCATATTCTTCATTCTTAGTGCTGTGTCAGATGTAGAGATCCAACCCGAGTCAGGCTGAGTCCAAATTATATTTAGTTTAATCGGGTCTGGGTAGGGTCCTGTGCAATTGCTGTGGATCTCAGGTCTTTGTTGTAAGTATTGATGTTCTTTATATTGGATCTAATTATCCTCTCACATATTTTGTCCACAGGTCTGTTTCCCATCGGGTCCAACATTTTGGACCTCTAGTCAGATAGTGTTTTGTTATGAGCTGATTTATATACTAGTATCAAGAAGTCTTATGAAGTAATTTTCTGTCTTTTTTGTTTATAGATGGGGAGTTTTTGTGGTGCAGCAATCAGGTTACAATTCTCAAGAGTGAATTTAGCTGACAGAGAATAGAGGTTCCGTAATTTTGGCCCAACCACTTTCTACTGCACAGGTAATCTGAATGCTTCTGAGAAGACCTATTATGGAAATGGGACTATATTAGAGAAAGAACATCCCCCATCCCCCACCCCCNCACCACCCCACCCCACCACCACCATAATCATCTGCCAGTCCTCTGCTTGGTGTGAGATGATGTTATGACAGAAGCTGACTCTTGATATTCATACCTGATGGCAGAGAATAGAGTGAGCTCTGTTGCATATGTGACACACCATCATTTACCAAAAACACTGAAGAAGGACAAGTGTGACTCTTTAAACTTCAGTGTTCAGGTATAATTTGGCTTATTTAATGGACTTTGTATTAGAATATTGTCATTCAGGAGAGGACTGTTTGTAGCTTGTGCATGCACACATTGAATTAGGTCGTACATGGGGCACATAGCAATTCGATTCAACAAATACGACAACTTTTCAAATATGTGCAGTAATATACTCTGTCGTGGAATCATTGAAATGCTGTTCAAGGGTCAGAGGCTTTGGTGAGGGAACCTTTTCTGCAGGTATTTTTAATATTCCGAATGCATTTATAATCTCAGTGTTTGTGTCAATGATTCATTCAAGTTAACACCAAAACAATATAACCTCAATTAACCTGAATGTGCGAACACTGGCATGACACACATTTCATCAACAGATCTGTAATTTCACTGTAGCATTTTGTGACATTTATATATATTTCCACTTTGTGAGTTAATATTATCATAACGTCAACCATTAAAAAGATTTTATGTTCTGTAGCTGTAACCAGTAAAAATACACTGAGAATATATCTGGTGATGAATAACCGGTATCGTTACACTCATTGGTACATCAGGTCATGATTTTTAAGTGTACAAAATGTCATAGCACGTCGATTGCACTATATCGTTTGAATGCAGATATGCTCCAGATGTTTGATTCTCCCATATTTTAAGAAAGTAAGACTTTCAGGACTCAATAACAGCAAAATAGGATTCTATAGGAGGAGCTAAGGATTTTGACTACTGGTCTAATTCTTGAAGACAACTTGATTTCTCATAATAGTTTTCACAATGTTAACTGTACAGTTATGCTAAATATGCACCACAACAATTTAAGCTCATAAAGCTTCTCCTTACATAAAATAGTGTACCTCTGTCCTATTAGGACATATTGTTGTGTAGCACATCTCAGGTAAAAGCCAGTGGCATTTTAATGAGATGCTACATATTTAAAAGCCATATTTCCTAGCAGCAACAGCATCCAGACACTACTGGGAGCCCCAGTGCATGGGGTGGTCGGGGTCTGGCATAGGTCAACACTTAAGAAAGAGGCACAGTGTAACCAGATTGTGTGCAAGATCAGATCAAAACTTGCAATTTACAGTAATAAACTGATTATATACTCGAGTATAAGCCGATTTTTTTTTTTTTGTTGTTTTTTTTGTTTTTATCAAATTTCTCAATGCAAATCGGGGGGTCGGCTTATACATGAGTAATTCAAATCAGATCCCAGAGAATGAAATTTCCAGAGGTGGAAAGACTACCCATTACCACTACCCATGGAAAATAGTTTAAATCATACCTTATAATGGTGTATTTCCTGACTAAACATCTTATTCAGCAGATTTTGTGGCAGCCAGTAAGCCTGTTGTGATCCGTCAGTTAAGGTAATCAGCTGCTGAAACAAATATCATGTTTACCAGTACATGGAGTATTTTCAGAAAATCAGAGAAATACTATGACAATACCCAGAAAAACAGGTAATTTGCTTAGCAAATAAATTGATGGAACAAGATCAGGGGGTCGGCAGAGGGAATTCCAAAACTCCGAAGGAGGAATGTCCAGCACATAGATAGGCCCACATCGACTCAGGTACAGGATAATTACTGAAAACACGTAATGGATGAGATTCTTAACCAAAAAAGAAAAAGAACTCACCATAATTACACAACTAAATAAGCACTGTGATAATTATTGTTCATTTGTAAAGCTTTCCTTCATCAATGTGATTCAGACAAGGAAGAGGAGTCCGGGAAACGTTAATGTTAGCTAATGTCACTTACAGTAATCAGCTGTTTACCGGTACCGGTACGTGGATTACTTTCAGAAAATCACAGGAATACCATGACAATTCTCAGAAAAACAGGTAATTTGCTAAACAAATAAATTGATGGAACAACATCGGGGGTCGNATTCTCAGAAAAACAGGTAATTTGCTAAACAAATAAATTGATGGAACAACATCGGGGGTCGGCTTACGTGCGGGTTTCTTCAAAAATCTAAATTTGCAGGTCAAAATCAGGGGTCGGCTTATAGTCGAGATTGGCTTATAATTGAGTATATACAGTTGGTAATCAACTTTAGTGGGTTTTACCATAGTTATCATTAAATATAGTTTGAAATATCACTCAAATGTTTAAATTTACGTCTGACTGAAACAGGTCTTTTTCTGTGTAGTGGTGTGTTTTCTGAATAGCTTACCTGACATGTAAATGAGGAAATACCGTAGTAATGGCTGTTTCAATGCAAACGCTAAAAGAGATCAGTAAATGGTGTTAATGAAAGAAGGAACGTAGTTGCATGATAATATTTGCCTTTATCGACACATTAAATCTGGCGCTGTGTTTTATGAATTGCTCTCATTGTGTCAACCATCCAATCCACTTTTCAGTCTTATTTCTTGTGACCTCTTCCTGAAATCACACTGGAAACTTATTAAGAGAGGCTGAAAACACATTGAAAGCAGTCTAATAAGCTAATATGTATGGTGCTTTATAAGAAAATATGATTTAATCATCTTGAGACTGTTGAATTCCTGTTTTTGCAGTGTAGAAAGCTCTCTAAGTAAAGTGCGTGAGTTCTGCAGATGTATGCTCCTGATCCAGGTGGAACTCTGCCCAGTTACTGTATTTTATCAGCATATTATGGGTGCATCTCAGTGCTGTGAGGCTCCAGGCCCCTCAATGTGAGTGTAACCAGCTCTGCACTCTATCAGACGAGATGACAGACCTGATCAGGGACCAATGTCTCAGTCATAGAGCCTGTTGGCCTTTAGCCATGTCCAGAGAGCCTCCTGTAGACTGCTGGAGGGAAGACAACAATCCTGCAACCCTGCCATAGCCAGCAAATCGTCCTTCACAGCAGCATGGTGAGCAAGCAGCCCAGAGCTTTGAAACAATATCAAAAATCCAATGATTTTTATTTATAGCTTTAATACAAAGATGAGTTCTTCCTTTCACTTTCATCCTTGGGGCTTATGAGGTAGACCAACGGTGTCATAAAATGTTCTGGCAAATGACATTCCCTGAGACAATGACCCACGGCCTTAAACTACACACTGAGCATAACAGGGACCTTTACTGTAGACCGTGCCCTTGTGAATACTGGGGAAATAGTGCATCTTGAGTAAGCATGTGTGCTTGGCTGTGTGTCTGTACTTATGCGTATGTTCATGCATTTGGTGCACATGCACCTCCTTCATGCCTGAGTACCTTTCACTTTGTGCTTCATGGGACACTGTCAAAGGTCAAGTGATACATTTTAAGAGTGAAACCATCACATGAAACTGCAAAGTGCCTACGAGCTGGGACTCTTTCCCTTTAAAAATAATATTTAATAACTTCCCTGTCATCTCTGTCTTTGTTATGGCCAATATGACTAACTGGACTAACACATGGCCATTTATATTACGTATAACCACCACTGAAAGTTTCGAATAGAAAGAGAGGAGAGGAAAGCAGTTATACAAGGAGGCATAACGCTTCATCAGTAGAAGAAGAAACAAGAATTCTAATGTACTTGCACTTGTTTACCAGTGAAAATGATAAAGTCTCTTGAATCTTGAAAACCTGAGAATAATTTATACTTATGCTGATACAACTTTCTTTCAAAATACATATATCAAGAAAATGACACTATTTGAGACCATTCTTGATCTTAGTTGATGTGTTTATCTTGAAATCAGCAAATTAATCTCAACCTTTTGACGACTGAATGAGAGTTTAGTACTAACTCAGGCTAAGTGACTTGATTTTTTTGTAATATGAGGAAAACTAATAACAGTATTGTTGACACCAAAAATATTTTCAAAATGCCATTACCAATAGAATTGAAGCTTAACTCAGTTCAGGGGAAGGAGAGCTGGCAGAGCTGCTGCAGTAACAAGTCTTATTTTACTTTGATTAGAACTATTATGAACTGTGGTCTGAAGCACATTGTATTTATTGAAATCATATTTTGCAAACTGAAAAACATGCCTCTTTTTCATCTCTCTCTCTCTCTCTCTCTCTCTCTCTTTCTCTTTTTTTCTCTCTTTCTCTCTCCCTCTCCCCCCTTCTCCCCCCCTCTCTCCTCCTCTCTCTTTATGTCCTCCCTTCTCCAAAGTGGGACACCACTGGATGGCTTTCTGTCCTTGGGGGAGTGCTTTACATCAACATCCGGAGCTGGTAGAGAGCATTCAGTATTGAGCTCTCAGCTCTTTCAGTTTCTGCGTTACAATAGCTTTTACAAACATCATCAGAAATCCTCTGCTGGCCATAATGGACCTCCATTCATTCTGCTGGCTCACACTTATCCCACCAAGTGACATCGCCTGGTCTTTTGGACATCTCAGATAATATTATCTCTCCTGCCCATGCAATCATTATATTTCTACACACAAGTAAACATAATCAGTAAAGTGTGTGCACAGACAGACACACAACCACACACAACACAGGTTTTCAGGCAGTCAGCATGCACACACTGATGTAATTAAAGATGTATTAAAATACAAAATTCCACCTGGAAGCAAACATAAGTTTACTCAACAAACACCATGTGGGGCTTTAAGTGACAAAAATAGGAGCCTTAGATGGCAGAACCAGTGTTAGTCTGTAATCTGAAGCTGATTATTAACGACCATACAAGGTCGCAAAGAAGGTTAAAGGACCATACTGTTGATTTTGCATGTTTGAGCCCAGTAAATACAACCAGCATATACATTACTGTATATTACTGCCAACTGTTTTTCAAAACATGGTAAATTCTAGAATTGTTTTCCTACCTTCCAGACTGCCACTGGTTTCAGTTCATTCCAGTACTCTATAAAAATCAATTTATTGAGACTTAAAACATGCTTGAGATACATAATCCATCACAGCAAACAAAATGTCTCTTAAATTTTTTGTCAAAGCAACTCAATTTTAATATTTCAAAAAAGGATTCAACACAGATCTACACAGAAAAAAATGTATGTCTTCGGAATATAGTCCCAGGAGAAGACTGCTTTTACTAAGAAATTAAAAGGACTTGACCTCCTACAATCATGGAAATGCAAAAGTGTTAGGTGAAACTTTGAATTTTAAGGTGGTTGTATTTGATTTTGAAAGATTAGCAGATTTGGCAAAATAACAAGAAAACTAAAATATGGTTTTGTGTTTTGGAAAATGGTTGTCAGGAATGTAATGTGTATGCGGGTGGTATTTATTGGTCTCAAATGTGCAACATCACCAGTATGGTCCTTTAAATTATTGAGAATACCTTGTGATTTGCTGGGTAGAGTGTTATGTGATATCACATAATTCTGGGGTATCTTTTCCAATTTGAATTCAGCTATTGGTCTTTACTGGTTGAAAGTGAGCAAAGAAAATGAAAAGAAAAAAAAAAAAGCTTTAGAGTCACTTCTCCTTAAACTTTCATTCTTTTATAGAGTTTAAAGCATATGTTTCTGATAGTAATTTTCTCACAATATACAGACATTCAAAACAAATGGCTTCATGTTATTTTATTCTTTAACAAGTTAGAAAAAGTCTGAGTTTGTTACAGCTCAATGAAAGTTGATGTCAAATTTTGAAGCTGTTACAGATAAACTTTTAGAGAAAATCTTTTTCTGAGCTGCAGTGACATCCCGCTTTCCAAAACCTTCGACTCAGTTAATCCTCCTAAAGACACTGCGGGACATTCAGCAAGAAATAAAACACAGCAAATACACAACAAGCCTCACAGACCCAATCCTGTTTTTCTTTATTGAAATATTCTCCAGCAGTGTTCTGTTTTAGTAAATTGGGTGCTATATTTTTACAGTTCACAGAAGACACACTGATAGCAAACGTAGATGGCTGGGTGGAGCAATTTAACTAAACAGAGCGAAAAAGCCGCCCCAAAAATCACAAAGGAACACAACGTAATTGTGACCATTACATTGCACTACACGACTCCAGGTTTCCCTCGCACAGTTTTGCAATGCCTCAGGCGATGCAGTTCTGATGAAAACTGTAATATGTCTACTCAAGCTTATTTTAAATTAGTTTATTTTTATGTATCGCCATAAAATGTAAACAGCCTTTTATCAAGCAAAATTGCAGCAGTTAAACTTAAAGCACTCTCATTTCTTCAGCTCCACTTTAATTACACGGTGACAAACATAATCGATGGTAAACTTGTTTTACCTAATTAAGAAATATTTGTATTTTGCCTCTGATTTAATCTTTACTGGTTACGTACAGCTGCACAAGTTAGATCATTAATATTTGCTGCAGACGAATTATTGTGCTTTAAAAAGATGCTAAAAGATGTATCACCCTGAACAAAGTAACATGGCTGATAGTCCTATATTACACTTGCATAATCTGCAAGTGTTATATGTGCACATGAATGAGATGCCGGTCGGTTTTTTCTTAAACTAAAACCAGATACTGTACCAGTGAACCTTGAACCTGGTGAAGGAAGATCTGTGGGAGATTTGAACAGATGGTGTACTCCTTACAGATGAACATTGACCTTACTCTGTTCTTCATGTTGTGGTAAAGTGACCACACAGAACAAGATCTCTCAATGCCACAAATCCTGAAAAAAGATTAACCATCAAGTAGATTAACAAGGTGCTGCAGAGGCAAGCTGAAAACTCTTCTTTCGGGATGAGAATGTCAAATCCTCCTTCTTTTTCTCTTCAAGGACTTCTAGATGGGGAGAAAAATAAACAGAATTTTTATTATGTATAACAACAATGAGATGCCATTCATGGTGGACCGCAGGGCAATGTAAGAAGCATAGAGGCATTCTGATTATAACAACAAGAGGCAAATAATTCCTGTGAAATGTGCAACAGGGCTCAGGGTCATTTACAAAAGTATGAGCACATTACCAAATTTATGGCTGTTGGCACTGCAATAACATAAATGTTATTTCCATTTAAATTTCTATAAACATTAGGAGGAATTCATAAAAAAATCGTTGTAACTGCACCCATCGTGGTAAATAAGCTTTGTGATAATTTAAGCTCATTCATAAAGCTTCCCTTATGTTAATCAATGCATAGTTTCACAGGTAAAAGCCAAAAAACATCAGAGTGTTAATGAGCTACATCATACCGATCAGCTTTCTCCAGTGTCCATGCGAAATTGACATGTTTAATCAGCAAAGGAAACATCAGTTTTATTCTTTAGAGCTTCACATTTTAAGAGATTGACACTAAACGAAGAGAGATAAGAGATCCACACACTGGGAGTCTGGCGCGAGAGGTGGGCATGGTGTATGTGTGTCGCATGTGAAAGAGAGAGACGGCGCAGCATACGAGGCTCGAGGCATGGTATCACTAGAATGTGTGTGAGATCCCATCAGAAGTCCATTTTAGTATACTAACTGATCTGTTGAGTGGGCGTATCTAATAAATTTATTGATCAGTAACACATGAGAGGCAAATAGAGTTTAAAATGTCACCCAGATTTCACGCTGAAACTGACCATCAGACTTCATTTTTGCATGACAGTATGTTTATGTGATTGATACGATTATGTGAGAAACACTGCTCACATAGAAAGCGTTGGCTGAGGTGTATGTTGAGTTAAGGACATTACACACCAAGAGTGACGCGAATAATTTATTTATAAATTATTCGCAAATTAGAAAGTGTGAATTTTTTTGGATGTGAATTTCGTTGCGGTAAATATATTCACACCAAACGCGGTGCGATTTTTGACAATATTTGTATGGGTTCACGCCAAAAAACACAACGACAAAACTGAGTCAGCAACAAGTGGTGAGGACCTGTTAACATACAAAAGCGTGTCAAGCGAAACTCTGTCCATGATGTGAAAGGCTCCATTAATGAGACTTGAGTTCAAAAAATATTATTCACGTGCAGAATATTTGCAGGAATTATTTGCATCTGGTGTGTAGTGGCCTTTACAATCATGCATAAAATTGACCTTGTTCTGAGAAAAGATTGTTTATCTCTCAGAAAGTTGCAGTTTTCTGTGCAGTCTCTTGTTATATATGCAGTAAAAGAGGAGACATATTCATTGTCTAACTTCCATCCAATCACTTGAGCTGGCTGGTACTTAAGAGGGCAAATAGCTCAAAGTGGTTACAACTTTCTCCAGAGAATCACCAAAGGGTAGAAGTAAGCCTCGAACTGAAGTTGTTGATGCTGGCAGGCTGCTGCTGCTACAGAGTGCTGCTCAGTGCTGCTCAGGCTGTGGCAGACTGTCTTTGATGTGATGGAGAAATTCATTTGCAAACGCTACAGGAAGTCATGGTCTGCTGAGCCAGAGATGTGTGTGAGAAAAAGGGTTCAGATTATGTTTAAATGGTTTGATGGGAAAGGGATTATCTTTAATCCAGGACAGTCTTTAAAGCTACGTTAATGTAGTTAGTCATAACGTCTTAAAAATTTCAATAGTCTACAGATTATTATGAAGATTAAGATTTAAGGGATTTAATCTATTTCAGGCTGTTTATAGTGGAATAGTTTTTTTTAAGGTGCCTCTGCATTTCATTAGGCAGAGTCTGCAACAGAGGGAGTGTTATATCAAAAAAATAAACATAACGAATAACCTTAAAATTTCAGTTTATTCACACAGCAGTATGAGTTAGTAAATGGTTGTTGATAACCTGTATGTGGGTTGTATATATTGGGCTCAAACATGATATAGTCCTTTAAATTTTACATACTGTATTCCAGCTTGTTAGGTTATTTTTCTCTGTACTAAAACAGCTTGCCCTTAAATGCATCACAGTAGTGATGCATTTAAGTTTAATGGTTTGTGTGTTTATTTTTTGAAGGTTATTAGATTAGATTAGATTAGATTAGATTAGATGCAAGGATTTATGACAGGAATTTACATCATAAAACAGTACTATGTCTACATACAGTGCAGAAATTCCCAATGTAGTGTCTTCT
The DNA here is from genome assembly GCA_014773175.1 of Lucifuga dentata. Classification (NCBI taxonomy): domain Eukaryota; kingdom Metazoa; phylum Chordata; class Actinopteri; order Ophidiiformes; family Bythitidae; genus Lucifuga; species Lucifuga dentata. The sequence goes on from VXCM01003298.1 coordinate 88,653, forward strand.
TCTGTATGTAAATGAAGCTACATAATATTTAAAACATATGCATTTAAAGTTGACAGTGGCTCCTGCACACAGACAGGCTTTATATGTAAAATTTTATGAGATTAAAAAAAATTACCAGAAAAACCTCCAGTTTTTTTTAGCTCCCTACAGGTCTTCTATTTTATCTATATGCAGACTAAGAGCTAGGCCTTTAGGTGCCTAATTGTGCACACAAAAGTGGGGAAGAGTGCGCATGGTGTTGCTTGGTGATGTGTTTTGCCTTAGCAAATGCCAAAAGGATCAACCAGATGCTGAAACATCTGTGAGTGTAATTCGTTGACTGAAAACTCCATATGGGGATTCTCCCTTGGTGGTGTGGGTGAGAAATAATTAATCTTTTTATTATTCATCATTTTCACAGTGATTCCTCTCATATGTTGGCTGTGGCTCAGACAAACGCTCACCTCCTGTAGCTGTTGTCACATATGGTGGTACTCTGTCAGTGCAAACATGCAAATGCTGATGTGGACTCTCGAAACATGCTCTCCTGTCTTTAGTTGGACCTCAGACTGACCTTCCTCTTTTATTATATCATGTTGATAGTGCAGCAATAATCAGAATTCATTTCCTTAAATTATACCATTTCCATCATTCAATCAATGAGTTATCTTAAGGCTTTTTCCAACATCCATGATTGGGAATAAGAATGCTTTGATAAAACACTGCTGAAAAAATTGTAGTTTTAATGACAACATGTCCACTCTGATTACCATAGTCAGATACAATTGCTGAACTATCAAAGCTGCACGTGCTTGAATAGATAATCCATCATATTAATTTACCAGCCCACAGAAGAAATATGTCTCCACCAGGGAATATAGTCAGAAGAAAAGATGGCGGCCTTGCCGTCTACATTCAGTGAGAGTGAAGCGTGAGCGAAACATTGAATTTTAAAGTGAGCGTATCACCTAAACATTTGATTTGATATGCCTTGGAAAATGGTTGTCAGTAATATAATGTTATATGGGGGTAGTATTTATTAGGTTTAAACCTGCAAAACCATTGGTATGGTCCTTTAAGGGAATGTCTGGAAAGCCAAGTGTAAAGCTGAAACATTTATCGATGGATTGAAACTGTTTCAGGAAAAGGTTAGCCCTTGGTAGGGACTTCACAGTCATATACACTGTTTGGTGTTCTGCTTATTTTTGTCCTCCCTGGCAAACAGTGAGGACAGGTTGTACTCACTGTTTGGCTTTGCGACTTGCAAAACTATTGTCACCTCTGCGATGAGATCATAACATTAAGTGAGAAAAACAATGTTAATACACTTTGATATTGCTGACTTGCAGCTGCCCTGTAGGATGTGCTGACGTGTATGGACCCAAGGTGGTACAAAAATGGATCAAACCTTCCATCAAATTGTGGCCCTCTGACACCCAGTCTTTCAGAAATAGTCCTCTGTTGATCCTGTTGACCCTTGCTGTTGTCAGAGGACACGCTGTTTGTTTAAGTGGACAATAGATTAAAGGGATAAGATGGACAGGCTTGATGAACATGGATTGCTGAGTGTGTATAGGGCAATGTGCAGAGTTTATAGTGGCATCAGCAGACATATTGTCGACGTGTACAAATTACCCAGGGTGTTTGTTTAATAGATGCAAATCAGCTATTGTTTGAAAACTGGTTTTAACAGTTGAATGCAAAATTAACTTCTCTTGAAAGTGTTACAGCCAGTAGACCTGCTTTGCAGAAAGTGAAATGTGTCATAAAACAATAGCGGTGATGATATTAAGTGTGAAGCCAGAGTACCTTTTGTTTTCACAGAGACAAAAACTTGCTTTGAAAGTGGTTCCTTGCCTATGCGAGGTAATTTCCCTGAGACTGTTCGTTCTTCCATGCCAGCAGCAGGAATACTGCGAACACATAGTATTAGTCTTGTAGGGAGAGAAACAGAACAAATGGTGCAGCTGTGAAAATATCTTGCCAAAGGAAACATTTTATGAAAAAATAAAGCATTTCAGAAAGAGGAGAAGCCAAACACTGTCAGTCAGATGTAGCACTAGTGGTTAACATCCTCTGCTCTGTCACAGAGAACTGGCCTGAAATGCATTGTTTCTTGTTTATTTCATCAGGTACGTCTTTTGTAGTGCTGATACTCTGGAGTTATTTCATCAGTGCAGATATGCAAATGAAACGCTGCTGCTTCTACTCAAAATGGAGCTTTTGTTGGATTTTCAACCTGCTAATGTGAGCTGCCTCACAAATATCCCCACAATACGTTCACAAATTCACCTGGATCCAGCAGAAACTATTAAAATTCACTGCGCCACAAGCTTTTCCTTTCATGTGCTGAATCTGACAATTCACTTGTCAATAAAGTGAAAACCCTTTGTTTGTTTAGCTATGGTTACAATGGAGAAAATGAAGCAGGCCTCTGCAAACTTGTTTTTTTGTTATGGTTAAGATTGGGAGTGAGCCAAAAATCCTTCTAATTAATTTGCATTCTAATCTCCAAAGCCACGTAGAAAGCCTGTTGGCTGACTTTGTAGATGTTGTTGATTTCCAGACATCTGATACCACTGGCAGAGAAAAGCTACATTTCCTTTAGCTTACCACAAATTTTAGCATTATTTTGTACAGCACTTTGGTGACATAATAATACAGTTCAAAAAAGGCAATCAGATGGAATGATGGTGATGGAAGAGTTGGTCCTCCCATGGAGAGGAAGAGTGAAATATATATTGACAGAATTACAATGAACTTTAAAGATCCAGCAACTGGAAGCTGATTGGTTACAATGTGGGAAGAAAGTTGATTGGACAGATAGGATGATGTAATTTGCGAATGAAAAGAGATTTGACAGTGCGGAAAAGCAGAAATGAGACCAAGTCCAGGCTACAAAATGTGAGTGTGCAGGGCCTTTAAAAATACTCACCTTGATGTTGTTATCACATTTAATAGCACCTCTAAATCCTAAAATATCCTCCAATTTCACTTTTGATGTGAAATTTTAAACTGCTTTTCCAAATATGAACAGTTGGAAGGGAATGTGGGGATTTAGTGGTACTATGGAGTGCGATAAGAAAATCAGGGAGTGTATCTTTAGTCTCTCTTCACACAGGCCATTCATCAATGCAGGGGCTCTAGCATATACATCTTCACCTTTGTTTTTTCAGAGAGAATATAGATCAACAGTGCTGCTGTAAGCTGTGACTAATATGGTGTTAAAAGGTTTGTGTAGGTGGGCACCAGTTATATATCAACTTTAAAAATGTGAAGTTCATTCTTCAGCTAACAGGAAACAAATGGGGTCTCAGTTCAGACCTCTATGGCTGCATTCAGTATGAATGTGCAGATTGTTTATTTTAGTAAATGAAGCATATCACTAAATGACAACATCAGCAATTTGTTGCATTTTCCAAAACATAAAACCGTATTTTAGGTTTCGTGATATTGTGCCAAATCCCCTAATTGTTCAAAATAAAATATTCGTGTGATGCACCCACCATAAAATTCAGTGTTTCTCCTGCTAATACTTACACAAGATTGCAGGAGGCATGGCCTTTTTAATCTCTCTGTAAAGCTGTCTTCTTCAGAGAACATAATTCCTGGCAGAGACATACATTTTCTGTGTAGCTCTGTCTTGAAATGCTGAAATTACATTACTTCGACAAGTGTGAGGAATTACATCTCTCAAGCGTGTTTCAAGTCTCTACAAGTTGATTTTAATCGCGTACTGGAATGAACTGAAAGCAATGGCTGTCTGGAAGGTAGGAAAAAGTATTCTAAATTTACCGCTCTAGTCGTATGCATAAGGAAATAGTTGGTAGTCATGTAATATGTACGCGGTTTGTATTTATTGGGTTCAAACATGCAAAATCACAGCATGCTCTTTTAAAAAAACTACTTCTTAATGAAACTTATTATATTTTGTGAATAATTTGCCATGATGGCATAACCGCAGTTTTCAGCAGTTTTGATTCTCAGCATTCATGTGATTCTCTGCAGGACTTTACAAAGCAACTTTCATAAGCACCATTGGTACACATACCACAGTTTGTGAACCACTTGCTCAGTGTAAAGATACACCAGTAATCATGATACTAGGTACTGACTGGTAAACAGATAATTAATAATACTATTAATATTTACTGATAATATTAGTAATGATTTGATGTTATTTGTCCTCGCATTTATGGAATTTTCATTTTTCTGTTGTATTTTGAATTCAGGTAACATTATGAATATCATGGGCTTTTTTTTTTCATAGCAGGCAGGATGATTCCGTTATTTAATGTTAATTCCTTTATAGTATGAGGTCAGAGAAAATATTTTCCTCTTAATTAAGATCAGAAAACAACTCCAGTATTTTAGAATATTTTAATATGTAAGTTTCCTCTGGGCATTAACAACAACAATATTGCAGCAAAAGAACAGCAACCTTACTACTTCCTTACTAAAGTTATTACTAGATCTAATTTAGTTTTGTTAAAAAATCATGATTCTGTAGTTTCTTCTTTGGTTTCTTGCTCACGTATCTCTTTTCGTGTCTTTCTGCCACTGCTCATTGGCTCAGAGCTTATCAGACGTGTTCAGCTGTCAGTGGACAGTCCAGAGACTCACAGTTTACCAGGCTTGTTGGCAATGCTTGAAGCTTTTAATTTTCCTTAATTTCAGATGTTTTATCTTTTGGCACTTCAGTATTTTTTGTAGTTTCCTTTTAACTTTGTACATGTGACCCGTGCCTTACCTTAAATATATGGGGGTATACTAGCTATCAACAGGCCTGCATTCTATCAAAAATTGTATATTTTCTTCTCTCTACATCAGAATCAGTTTTCTGGTAACAAAGCATTCAGTAATGTTTAATTTAACTGGTATGATTGTCTTTAGTTCCAGCCATCCATTTTATTCTCGCTTATCTGGGTTGTAGTGGCAGCAGGTCAAGGCCCAGAGGTTCCTCTCCCAAGCCACATTCTCCAGCTTCTCCTGGGGGGGTTCTGAGGTGTTCCCAGGACAGATGAGATATGTAATCCTTCCAGCGTGTTCTGGGTCTGCCCCAGGGTCTCATCCCAGTTTGACATGCTCAGAAAACCTCCAAAGGGAGGCGCCCAGGAGGCATCCTCAGATACCTGAACCACCTCAATTGGCTCCTTTTAATGTGAGGCAGCAACAGTTCTATTTTAGCCTCTCTGGGATGTTTGTGCTCCTCATGCTATCCCAAGTGAGCTATAGCCACTCTTTGGAAAAAAAAACAAAAAAAAACCTAATTTTGGCAGCTTGTATTTACATCTTATTCTTTTGGTCACTACCCAAAGCTCGTGGCCATAGGTGAGGACCGGAACATTGATCGACTGGTAAATTGAGAGCTATGCCTTGAGACGCAGCTCTCTCTTCACCATGACGGCTCGATGTAACACCTGCATTACTTCAGACGTCACTAGTTTCTAGGGAAAACTGTCAACAAAAGATAAACCCAACAGTGCTCTGCCAAAAAAAAAAATTGAACAAATTTGTGGGTAAAGGAAATACCTTAAAGGTCAGTACTGGTTGTTTATAACCTGGGCCAGTGGGCCAGAATTCCAGTGGGTTAAAGTTTTATACACTTCTTACATGCACTGTGCTTTTAGTTGTCTGCACCTCTTCTTGATTGTCAGTGTAATGCCAGGATATTTTAGGGTGCCTAAAAGCTTTTAAACCTAAAAAGTTTAAATTAACAAATATAAACAAATAGAAACACTGTTTGAAAATTAACACACGAAACCATCACGAAAGGCATTTAAACTGTGGGTAAATAATTGATGTGACTGTGATTATCCAGTTATTTATGGTTAACAGTTTTCCAATTTACTTTGCAATGTGTGTCTGTGTAGAACTCAATCACCAAATAATGAATTAACCTGATTAAACTTAATCAGTATCTGTTTTTTTTAAATACACCCTTTTGGAAGTTTTGGAAAATGCAAAAAACAGCATACTGAAATAGGCACAAATTATGACAGAAGGACATCAGAGGACTGCCCATTTGTAATTTGCCTGTTTGGGATTCCCCAGCTGCTCAGTTTACTGTCATGTTGTGCTTCTCTGATTTGATAATTTCATTGTCAAGTTTTAAGAGGCTCCAGTCTGCCAGCAGCACTTTTCCCCAAACAATGCCTAAAGCAATCAGAGTAGAAGAATAAAGCACATCTTTACAATACAAGTTCAAAATGCTGTAATCCCAGCCTAATTTTTTTGGCACAAACTGAATAAAATTTACATACTTTCCAGGCTCTCCTGTAATGTAATTAGCATCATTATGTAAGCAGACATCTCATGTACATTCATGTAATATCACATGTTCTGTTAACACAAGCTGCAGAGTATGAAAATCAATTTACATCAAATTACGAGTGATAATAACAAGTAGCTGGCTCTGATAGCATCGCAGATTGCAGAAATTATGAACCTTTATTGTACCAGAATAGATCCACTGATGTTAGCAGTTAGCAAGCATCAGTTAGAATGATTAATTGATTGGTTGGTACCATTTTGGCAATTAATGCTTTCACATTTTTTGTTTTGTGATTTGGTATGATTGCTGCAGAAAACGAAGAGGTGACAATGGAGTTAGAATGAAGTCATTATCAAATTGCACATGAAATCCTGAATTGTTTGATGTTTTATTTATATAAGATTACTTTGCTATTTGATTATGTAATTTATAGCAACAATTAGAAAAGCTTCACAATAAAATAAATTATGCCATTTTAAATATTACATCTGTCACAATGTGCAAAACTTAAGAAAATATGGTCCCTGTTTAAAAATAGCTGGAATTATAATTGAACACAAATACTACTGAGGAAATGAGGTTTGTGATGTTAGTGAGCATTGCCAAAATTCATGTTTTGCTTGCATTTTGCTGCCTTTGGATGTACTTGACAATATATATATTCCAATCCTCACTTCCAAAATCAAACCTAAAAATAAAGTGAACTAAATCTGATGAAAATTTAAATGATGCATGTGAAGAAATAAATAATACTCCCATCCTTACACAGCCTGACAGTCAGGAAAGGCACTCATCAATAATTTTCCTCTAATTTTTTGGATCGGCATTCTAGAAGGATGAGAAAGTTCTGCTGCTATCTCTCTGCTTCAGTGCACAGTGGACCCAGTGGAACGGCCCCATTAACAGAGATCTGTTTATTCTGCCTCACCTTATTCTCAGCACACACACCCCCTGACGAATGTCAACCATGTTTAACAACCACCTGCCTTATCGCATGTAAACACAGATGGAACACACCGCCGACAAACTCAATCAAACCACAGAATTTGTTTTAGAAAAGAAATGAAATACTTACAAAATTACTTCAGATGTGATACATTGCTGTGAATATGGATTTTGAAAATTAAATATTTAATCGGTAAATAAAACATTAAAATGATATATTGTGTGAAAAATGAGTCAAGTGAACTGGATTCACATTTTTAATTCTGAAACGTGTCACCATTCATCCAAATGGCTTCATCAGTCAGAAATGAATACACAGAAGGATGTTAAACCTCCAGTAACTACAGTAACTATCGTGTCAAATCACAATAAAACTTCAATTCCAAATAAATAGATATATTATTCAAATTATTCAAATTCATCAAAACATTAAAACGACATGTTTTGTCAATTTATAATAGACCTATATATTTCAAGCATTACTGTACTTTATCAGTTTACAAACTTATTTGTGTATTTCTCATAGGAATTATACAGCATTGCACTTGTCAATACACTCCATGTTTGAGAGAAAGGGTCATTTGCATTGTCCAACTCAGGGCCAGGAACCGTCTGGAGGAGTTTAATCAGAAGCTTCTCCTGAAATCAGACTGTTTAGCATACACAGACCAAAACTGATGATGCATTTGGGTGCTCCTCTTTAATTTGTAAACTCAAATATCCAACATACCAGTTGGAAACTGGGGAAATTTCCATGATAACCAAGTTAACAACATTAACTGTGATGCTTCCACCAAGTTAATGTTAATATCAGTATAATTTTCATTTTCCTGTAATGCTCTGTGATGAACAGCATATTCATTTTTCATTTACACATCTGCTATTTACACCCTGAAGTAATGTTTTCCATGAAATATTGTAGTTCAGATGATACATTTGCCACTGCTAAATATGCCATGGTCATATGATTGCCATTGGTTTCAGTTCATTCTAGTATGCTATTAAAATCAATTTGAAATACTTGAGATACGTAATTCATCACAGTGAACAAGGTGTCTATTACATTTTTTTTTTGTCAAAGTAGCTTTATTTAACCAAGGAATTTAAAATGACTGCCCCTTCTACATTCGGATGTACTGTATGTGTTAGCAAGCGAAATAGTTAATTTTAAGGAGGGTGAATCACCTGAAAATTTGATTTTTGTAAGATTAAGGGGATTTGGCAACATAACAGGAAACTAAAATACGGTTTTATGTTTTGGAAAATGGTTGTTATAACATGTATATGGGCTTACATGTTATTTTGGGATTAAACATGCAAAAACCACTGGTATGGTTCATTAAGAATTGAGATGGATTGCCTGAATGTGGAATACATGGCTGTGTCTTCAAGGCTGCATTTGAAGATTCTGGATAGGCCTTGTTCTGTTATGTCAGAAATTCGATATGACCAGGGCATCACTTTCTTCTGGAAGAGAAATAATTAGAAGTCTTTGGGCTGTAATGAGACTCCTGTTACTGCTCGAGGCCAAGACTACATTATCAAGTGTAAGAATAAATTGGTGACTACAACCTTCCCTTATTGATGTGTATAGAAACATGTTATAATATGATTAATACAAACCAGTAGATAAGAGATATAAGTATGTAAGTGGTCCTTGAAAGGATTGGTAGTATTGATTATTTCTGTGTCATAGAGTATAGTACTTTGGAATATGCAAAGCATGATGAAAACAAAGACAAAGGTAGTCAGCGGATCCAGGATGTAAGGGAATTTTTACCATGGACAGAGGATGTTAACCATGTGGACAAGTCTCTAACATTCTTTTACATTCATTATCCCGCTACATGTCAAACACAGCCAGAAGCAGCAAAGAAGCCATTAAGCCTTATCTATTATTGAATAGTCAAAGCCCACCTACTGGCTAGAAATTGCTGACACCAAGATTCTTTCATGACTGTATGATTTAAAGTCTGTAACTACTTAAAACACACACACATGTACACACTCCACTTAAGCAGAATTTCTTCTCCTTGTTGTACACCATCAGTAGGGTTGTCAGAGACACTTAGTCATGCAACACCCCTGCCCTCACCCTCTGGATATTTCTGTTCATGTGTTGCTGTAATGACATTATTATTTTATGTGGCTGAAGACATTGAGAAGACAGAGATGGCTGCACTTTCTGCAGTAAATATATTGGATGCAATGTAGATTTACTGTTGCAATATACTTGTTTGGGTTTTCTGTGTTAATGTGAACACTCTGAGGAAACTTTGTCAGGCTGCATGTGTGGCCTTATATTTCCTGACCATTTTGGTTGACAAGCAGGGGTACTTTCACAGAGTTGGGAACAGTTTTAGGCTTATCGTGGATGAGGCTCACTCCGAGTTCAGAAGATGTTATGGAAGTCCTTTGGAGTACTAGTTAAAATGGTCAGTAATTCCAGGATTTTATTTGTTGTGTGTTGGTCATAGTTTGAAAATTCTGAAGTTGACTACTCTAGGTTTCTAGAACCCCTCACTGCTCTCCAGTGCCCTATACTTTATTAACCCTTTCTCTGTTTAGGATACAGTAGATATTAAATTAGTCTTTCACAAGATAAAATTTGTTAATTTTCTCTCAGTTATTCATTTTCCGTCATTGACATTTGTGGCATCTTTACTCAATCCTGTCTCCTAAGAATTGCATTCATACACAATTGATTTGCCATGGTGAATTACGTGGGAACATTGTTAAGTTCCCTAAATTTATCCATTGATGCTTTAATTGCCACAAGTCAATACTGCAGAAAAACAAAAGGGAAAAATGTAAACAGTGACCATTTTACACATGCAATCAGTATAAATGTATCTGCAAAAAATATTGCTAGTGAATGCTTTGAGGAAAAGCTGCCTTACAACTTACAGAAATAAAACATAACAATGATCTTATTTATATTTTACTGGCATCTCTACTGAACCATTAAGGCAATTCAGTTTGTAATATCAATATCTCAAAACAAAAACTTAATTTGGATGCACATATTTCTCAGGAAGAAATTAGTATTGTCTGTGAAAGATTGAATAGGAGGACCATGCCAAGTTACTCAAGTTTCTGGCATTGTTTCATAGATTCCACTGCCAATTTTATGGCCTTGATTGAAGGTTTAACAACTGAGTTAACACTGAGTAATTTTATCAGTTTGACAGTTTTATTTAGTCTGAGATTGGGTGATTGGGTGTTCAAACCATGCAGTGAATCAGTCTTGATACATTCCTGATTTCTTAGTCTTAGATGAGTGAGAGAAGGACATCCCTAGAGTAAATAACTAGCTTAAATGAAGGAATCAGACCTTAGATCTTATGTGTAAGTGAGAAGGCATTACTAAAAGCATTGTGAAATGCCTGTGAATAGAGCTACCTGTTGTAAGGTGAGAGCTAATCAGGGCCCTTCCATGCTTCGACAACCCTGTGTGCCTCCAAAGATTACACTGCTGAGGACTAGTGAGTGGCACAGAAATACACAGTGTATCAAACGGCAATCATTAAATGATGGTTCCTCTTGGTTGCTTCTGCTAAAAATCACATCGTGCTAATCGTGCATTTGCATACAAATGCACGATTAGCAGCAGTCCTGCTTCTGGCATAATTTTCATCTGTGGTGGAATAGATATTTTTTATATTATACTCTGGGGATTTACAGCATTTTTTTTTTCACTAGATTGCAGATTAGACTTTGCACCAGCACACTGAGAGTCCTTAAAATGTACACATGCAGCCTGTCCACATAATTTACTAATGCATATCTATTAATGAGCAAAGTCTTCCACAGAAGTTTATTAGCTCATCTCTAAGTGGCCCAGTTAACAGAAACATAACTTACTTTAGCATCACTTATACTTTTGCTGTTGAATATTTTTGGTTGGCTCACTTGTCCATTAGGCAATGTAAACTTTAATACCAAATCAAAATTACAATCTGACACAGATTTATTCTAGAGCAAAATAGAAGCTTCTTTGATTATTTGATAAAGGACACGTTAAATCCCCAAACCTTCTATAATCCTGGCTTTCATTCTGACAGCAGTCTGCTGCTTTGACTTACTAAGACAAAACCACTACAATGTTTAGCCTCAGTCATTAATGAGATGACTCTCAGATCAATTCCTATCGACTGAAGGCCTCCATTATTGGCTCGTAAGACATTACTGTTGTACCATTATCCCCTAATTATACTGAAGACAGAGCCTTTCTGGTGAGGCTCCCTGTCTGGTAGAGTATAACATCAGACAAGGTACTAATCATCCTTTTTAACACATACAGTGGCTTCAGAAAGTATTCAGACCCCTTCACTTTCTGCACATTTTATTTAATTTTAAATGGATAAAATTGCCATTTTTGCCTATTAATCTACACTCAATAGCCCATAATGACAAAGTGAAAACGTGTTGTTAAATGTTTGCAAATTTATTAAAAATCAAAAACTGAAATCTTTCATTTAATAAGTATTCAGACCCTTAATTCAGTACTTTGTAGAAGCCCCTTTGGCAGCAGTTACAACTGCGAGTCTTCTTGTTCATCTGTACAAGCTTTGCACAGCTGGATTTGGGCAGTTTATCCCATTCTTCCTGGCAGATCCTCTCAAGCTCCATCACATTGGATGGGAAGCATCTGTGAACTGCCATTTTCAGGTCTCTCCATGCTTCAGGTCGTCGTGCTGAAAGGTGAACCGTCACCCAGGTCTGGGGTCATTGCACTCTGGAGTAGGCTTTCTTCAAGGACCTTTCTGTATTTGACTGCATTAATCCTTCCTTCAGTTCTGACCAGTTTCCCTGTCACTGCCGCTGAGAAGCGCCTCATAGCATGATGCTGCCACCATCTTGCTTCACCTTAGGGATGGTATTAGCCAGGTGATGAGCAGTGCCTGGTGTTTGCCAGACATAGTGCTTAGAGTTCCCCAAAGATTTCAGTTTTTGAACTCTGGTCTCATTCTCTGGTCTCATCAGACCAGAGAATCTTTTTCCTCATGCTCTCAGAGTCTTTTAAATGTCATCCATAGGTCTTTTACTCAAGAGTGGCTTCCATCTAGCCACTCTACCATAAAGGCCTGTTTGATGGAATGTTGTTGAGATGGTTGTCCTTCCTCTGCTGAGATGGTTCTCTCATCTCAGCAGAGAACTTCCAAATCTCTCTTAGAGTGACTGTTAGGTTCTAGGTCACATCCCTGACCAAGGCCAGAATTGAGGGAAGGATGACAACTGCAACCAAACATGTTTTATTTTCGTCATTACAAGTTGTTGAGTGTCGATTAATGGGCAAAAATGGCAATTTTATAAATTTAAAATTAAATCAACACAATAAAATGTGCAGAAAGTGAAAGTGTCTGACTACTTTCTGAAGCCACTGTATGGCCTAGGGTGTTACCAGCATTACTGTTGCATTTTAATGGCATCATTACCAAACCACAGTGATTTGTTTGTTTAGGGTAATGCATGATTGCAGAAAGGCAAACGATTGAAAGGTACACAGTTAGCGTTTACACCAAATGGAGGATGAAATATTTTAGGGGAAGATAATCCCCTAAAATATTTTAGGGGATTATTTTAGGGTTACACAAAAAGTTGCAGAGAATGCAGTAGACCATAAACAGCTAAAGCTTGCTCAAAGAAATTTGACAAAATGTTGGATATATGCTAATAAAGTCTCTGCACTGAGCAATTTACATCATAGGTAGAGAAAGAAAACATGCTATACATAATGAAAATAGCACAATTTAATGCATAAATACTTGGGCTGTGCTAGAAAACTTGATACGGTAGTAAACTATATCGTGACACTTATTAATATACACATATTGGTACAGGTACACCTGTATGAAGAAGTTTTGAAAAGTATATACACACTCACGTATTGCACAGTAACACCAGTAGATGGCAACCTGGCCAATCCCCATATCACTAATATTGACTCAGGCTATATTTAAAACAAAATGTAGGTGGCTAGCATCATGGAAGAAATGCTGTCCTGTGAAAGTTGATGGCAAAGAACAAAACATAAACGTACTTGGTTCCCACAATGTTTAAAATGCAAAAGCTAGATCGAACCTTCATCTACGAAATTTCAAAAGAAATTTTATAAAAAATTTATAAAATAATAGCCCGCACACGCGCAATTAAACTTGACAGACGTGCCGTTTGAACCATACTGAGCCCTTAATTATTGGCAGCTGCTGCAGGACCGTTTCCCCAGAGGCCTCAAAATCCCTTCAGGTTCACTGTGTGTCACTTGTCATTTTATTCATGCAAATGCGTTTTTTTTTTAAATATGCTCAATTTAAGCACAGCATCACCTGAAGGAGTCTTGAAAGGAGATCTGCATTACTGTCATCCCCCAACCCACCCAAATATCCATGGTGCTTTTTTACCTAGGGGAATTAATATGTCAATGAAAGCGACAGGGGTTTGAAAGTGTTCATGCTTAGAAAACACCCTGTTCACACTCGATGGCTGTGTCATATTAGTGAATCTTGTGCTGTCTGTGTGTAAGAACATAAGGAGTACCTTGTTACGCCAAGCAAAAGACACTTTTGAATTATTCTGCTTCTTTGCTAGAGGAGCAATAATGGTATAGTATCATATGATAGTTTTTTAAAATTTTTTTACTCTTCAAGGTAAACTTCCAAGAAGAAAAACTCTAAATTACAATACTTTCATTCTTACTGTTTGCAGATGAAAACCACCACTGCAGTGTTCCCAGTCTGCTGCGCTGCCATGTGAACAGGAGTGCAGTTGATGCAGAGCACCCACAGGCTACAGCTAATGGTAAGTAGCAGCTTTGACTATCAATGGCCTTGATAAAAGCTGAATTCTCCAAGAGCCTCGAGGTGCTTTTTCTCTGTCTGCTACAGTCTGACAGCAGGATGTCAATGTCAATTTGCAGATCTGACTTCCAACTACTATCAAATTTGAAAATGTCTCACCTGACTAGAACGGTGATGTCACCTCCTCCTCTCCCAGCAATGGCTGTTACTATCATCTGAATCAGTTTCCTGGACCTTTCCCCCTTGTCTCTGTGAAAAGGTAAGAGGATCAAAAGTGTGTCTGGAGTGTCAGGACAACTGATACCACAACACATAATGGCACTGACCATTACTCCCTCAGTCTGTCTTTTATCGTCTCAGACTCTTTCTCAGGTAAGTTCTTTATTTCATTTTTCTTTTTTTTTCTTTTTATTTTTGAAAGATGTTCAGAACAGCAAGATTAACATCAACATTCTCTGACAGCATTTTTTCTTTTTAACCCCAAGCGTTCTCCTCCCCCCCTCCCTCTCATCCCAGTGCCCAGGTCTTTCGGCTTACAACGATAGATTTTAATAATTGTGACAGTATAGTGATACAAGGCCATGACCTAACAGACATATATAGAACGATAGAACGATACAGCATGAAAAATAAGAAACATGAAAGAGCAGTACAAAGTGCCTCTCAGACTTAAAAGTAAATGAACTAAAAAAAAAAAAAAGNAAAAAAAAAAAAAAGGTCTCAAAATCACTCCACCTGATATAGCAATTATTTATTTACAGCGTTTAGTTGTCATTTACTGCTTCATGTTACACATTAGTAAATGGCTCTTGTAGTGCTAGTTGGGGGTAGGTCCCTAAATAGAGAGATAAGAGGTTGCCAGTGTACAAAGAATTTTTCTGTAGTCCAAATTTTATTTTCTCTAGTTTTAGAAAGGACGTAAGATCACAAAGCCAAGATTTAGGTGAGGGCAGGGCAGGTGATTTCCACTGAAGCAATATTCTCCTACGGGCAATTAATGATGAAAAAGCAAGAATGTTGCATTGTTTAGCTGTTAATTTAGCCTTTTCAGGTGATGTTCCAAAAATTGCAATTTCAGGGGTTGGGTCTATTCTAAGATCAAGTGTCTTGGATAATGTATTGAAAAATGATTCTCAGAAGTTTGATAGTTTTGGGCAAAGCCAATACATGTGTGATAGATTGCAGGGGGCTTGAGAGCACCTGTCACATGAGTCTGCAAGCTGTGGGTGTATTCGGGCCAGCTTAGGTTTACTCAGGTGGAGTCTATGGAGTGTTTTAAACTGAATAAGATTCAGTCTAGCACAGGAAGACGAAGAATTGACAGTCTCAAGAGCTTTTTGCCACCAGGAGTCACTAAAAACCATGTCTAACTCTTGCTCCCAGCATGTTTTTTATCTTGTCCACTGAGGTTACACTAACTGAGGTCAGCAAACTATAAAGATAAGCAACCTGACCTTTTGACAGATCCAACATATTGAGGAAATGATCAATGCTAGATGGCTTTAAGCTTTGTGGAAAAGCTGGTGAGTGTGACTTTACAAAATGACGAACTTGAAAGTATCTAAACATGTCAGATTGGCTAAGGTTGAAAGAAGTGCAGAGGTGGATGAAATTGGAAAAAGACCCATCTACATAGAGATCCCCTATTGTGCGCAGCCCCTTTCTCTTTCAAACTAAAAAGCTGCAGTCCAAATTAGATGTCAGAAAGACATGATTACAAGATAGGGGGGTTGCCAAAGGAATTGATGTCCATTTGAACTGTCACCTAATCTGTGTCCATATCCTTAGGGTATTGTAACAACTAAGTTGGATGAAAACTTGTGAGGTGAGAATGGTAGGGGACTGCATATTAGAGCCTGAAGCGATGTTGATATACAGGATTCGGCTTCCAAGGGGTACCAATTACTCTTTGGCTCTTCAAACCATAGCACGATTTTACAGAGGTTAGCAGCCCAGTAGTAACCAAGTACAATGGGTAGCGCAAGGTCCCCTAAGTTTCTGTCTCTCTGTAGCACAGTTTTGCTAATCCATGGAGTCTTGCCTCTCCAGATAAATGAAGCTATTACAGTGTCGATCAACTTGAAAAAGGTTTAGGAAGGTAAACAGGAAGGCACTGGAATAAATACAGGTATCTGGGCAAAATATTCATTTTAACCACCTGAATTCTACCTGCCAGTGTAAGAGGAAGGTTATTCCACCTCTGAAGATCAGACTTGATACACATCGTTAACTTGTCAAAGTTTCTTTCTCGCACAGAGTCCATTGTATGAGTTATATAAACACCCAAATATTTAAATGCGGACTCAGTCAGTTAGAAAGGGATTTGTAATTGTGTAAGTTTGAAAGCTAGGGAATTGATTGGGTAACATTCACTTTTATCAATGTTTAATTTGTAGCCAGAAAAGGATCCAAAGGTTTTAAGGACCTTTAGGATGTGAGGGAAGCTGCCTAATGGGCTGGAAACATATAATAAAAGGTCGTCAGCATAGAGCGACACCTTGTGTTCTCTTGCAAACCTCCAAATTCTAGTGTATTATTCATTTGCTTTCAGAGCTATTGACAGAGGTTTGATGGCCAGTGCAAAGAGTAGGGGAGAAAGTGGACACCCTTGCGAGTTCCTCGCATCAGAGGGAAATAATCTGAATGGTAGTTGTTAGTGCACACACAAGCTTTTGGAGATTTGTACAGCAGAATGATCCAGTCTAAGAAAGTCTTCCCGATCCCAAATTGCTTAATTGCCATAAATAAGTAGCACCACTCGACTCTGTCGAGGCCTTTTCGGCATCAAGGGAAACAATCACCTCTGCCTCAACAGAAGAAGAGGGTGTATGTATGATACTAAGCAGACGCTATTATGAGTATAGGAGTGACAATTTCACATAAAGCCAGTCTGATCCTCAGAAATTATGGTTGCCAACACAGTTTCAAGATGTTTAGCTAGAACCTTAGCCAATATTTTAATATCAACACATAATAAAGAAATGGGATGGTATGAAGAACAATTTTTAGGGTCCCTGTCTTTCTATAAGATTAGGGAGATGGAGGCTTGGCTGAGGGTGAATGGTAAGGAGCCCTTGAGAGCTGACTCTGTAAACACTCTAAGTAAGAGTGGAGCGATTTTTGTTATAAACTTCTTATAAAATTCTACAGGGTACCCGTCTGGCCCAGGAGATTTTCCGCATTGCATTAATTTAATAGCTTCCATAACCTCAGAGAGGGTCAGTGGTGTTTCAAGTTTAGTGGATTCTTCTACAGTGATTTTAGATAGATCCAGGTCTCTAAAAAAGTTGTTGATTCGTTCCTCATCTTCTGGAGCTTCAGAAGTATATAGTTCTGAATAATAGTCCACAAAAATCTTATTGATCTCTTGAGGGTCCAAGGTATCTACACCTTTGCTGTTGTGAATTTGTGTGATCAATTGTGAAGCTGGTTTGTTTTTCAACTGGTGGGCAAGTAGACGGCTAGCTTTTTCCTGATGTTCATACATAGAGCCACTTGACTTTAGTAGCAACCTCTTGACCACTAAAGAAGCTCTGCTTCTTTAGTGGTCAAGAGGTCTAGCTCAGTCTGTAGGTTAAGCCTGTCTTTGCAGAGTTCAGGTGACTGTGACACAGCGATGCGTTGATTGAGATTTGCTATAGCATTTGCTAATTCTTGTTGCCGAATGGCTTGAGTTTTCTTTGCATGGGCTTGAGTTTTCTTTGCATGGGCTTTTCTTTGCATGGGCTTGCATGAGCGTGGATTTGATGGCTTTAAATGCTGCACGCTTCTTTGCAAGTTGGGCACTCAGATTAGAAAAAATGAAGATCTTGTTCCCTCGGTACATGAGTTGACCCTTTGATCTGGAAAAGCTCCATAATCTGCATTTTGTCCTGGTATCAGAGAAAGCGTAGCAGAATCGGTCTGGGTTTTTCCTTGTCTCCTGGCCGAGCGTCAAGCTCCTTGTGCAGCCTGTCCACTTCAGGCGGGTCTGCCAAGTCGTCTCCAAACACGTCAGATAATACTTTACTTTAGTGATGAATTCAGCCATGGGGAGTCTGGACTCACTCAGTTCAGGGACACCAATTATTCTTATGTTATTTTGTCGGGATCGGTTTTCCATGTTGTTCACTTTCTCCTGCAGAAAGTTATTTTCCTCCTTTAAGTAGTGCACCGCTGGCTTAAGATGGGTTATTCTGTCATTGTGCGAAGACAGAGTTTCTTCAGTTTCAATAAGGTGGGGAGTAAATGAGTCAACTTTCTCATGGACAGCATTTAATCCAGATTCTGTGCAGGGTTGTCTTCATTTCTTCTGCTAAAGCCTTGCGTGTTTTCCTAGCTTGGACTACAGCGCGGCTATAGTTAGCATCCCATCATTAGCTACCATTGTTAGCATGTCCCGGCAATCCGTCTCCGTCTGGTTCACAACTTTCTGTTTAGTGTTGTTAGTCTTTTTGCTAGCCATGTTCACAACAGGCGTAATGGCAAGTTGACTACCAAGTAAAAGCAATAACACAGCAAGTTTGATATGATTTTTAAGTTTAGAAGTCAGGGAGCTCCTCTTCCCACATGCACTCAGCTCAGCATCATACCGGAAGTCCTCGTTTTTCTTTTCTACAGATAGTAATACTATTTTATGTTTATGTCATGCAAATATTACCTCAATGTTTTACTTTTTCTTTAAACAGAATCTGTACTCAGCTGAGAATATGATTTATCACACATAAGACCTTAGCTGAAACAATTAGAGGCATAAACATAACCACTTTTTGAAAAAACACTTTTGATATAACGAACTAGCACTACCAACACTACAACAAAGCAGTATCTCACCGATCTTTCAGTGGCTGCATTTTATCTTTTCTTTTTTTTTTTTTTTNTTTTTTTTTTTTTCTTTTTTTTTTTGACAGAAGCTTTAATGGTTTTTGTAAGTATTTTAATGACATATACATTATTATATGATTCATGGACCTCCAGAGTAGGCAGCAGGTGATTTGCTGTCTTTCTAGTTCTACTGTTTTAATATTTCACATTGCTTCAAAGACTTGGATATCAAAATGCAAACTGTCAGACCTGTTATAAGCACTGCTGGTTGGTATTGAAACTCATACCATCAGCAGTTGTTTAAAGTGTGATTAAATAGTTCAGTTTTAAGTCTGTAAGTATAGTGTGTAAATGTAAATGAAGACATTGTTAAAATGTCCTCATATATATTGCTGTATTTTTTATCATTTGACATTTATTCCGTCATATTTAATCAATTATAGTTCTAAATGATGTATAATTAAACTACAGCAGTCTATTTGGTCATATCCATACGTCCATGCCCACTTTTGTACTGAGAAAATTCTGGAATTATGCCCACGCTCTGTGCCTTTGAGTTGATGGTAGATCTGTCTGGAGGTCAGAGCTGTAAGATGGAAGGTGTAAGATGGAAGGTGAGTGTGCTGGTCGTTCCCGTCAGAGATAAGACAGCCAAGAATGATGAGGCTAAATGGCAGGGGAAGAGAAAAGGGCAAATTATCTGATATACCAGGTTTGAATTCACAGTGAATACCAGCAGGATATAAACAATGCTACTCTGGTAAGCTGGGCAGAGTGCTAACTCTTTAACCTTTAGCTTTGTTGTCACTGTTGGAGATGGCTGTTCACTTTTGTGCCTTGATATTTTCAGCTTGTGGAACGTGACTCAGTCCCGCTCAAGGATGAGAACAAAAGCTTGTCGTACATGTTGATTTGATGCCCTTTATCAAACCACAGCATGTGCAGAGATAAAAGAAATCATCAAAGCATGCCACTTTTAGATTGGCGTTTTTTTTCCCCCGATGGCTGTACATAAAAACAACAGGCATATGTGATGTTTTTTGTTATAGCAACTCAGTTGAGGTTTTTCAGATGCCATTAGGTCAGTGGTTCTTAAATTTTAAACAAAGTATACTTTTGAGCAAACCAAAACATCTAAGTACCACCTCATGTTGGTCATAAGAAAAAATTACAGTAAAACTTCACGTTTCAATGTGTGCTGTTCTGTGAAAAGTTACATGCATAGTATGCAAACAGGGCAAGGTGGGCAATTAAATTTTTTCAAGAGAATAATGATTAAATCTAAAAAGTATATGTTAATGAAACAGTCTGATTTGTGAATGATTTATCTTGCTCAAAGTTTCCATAGATTTTTACTTTTTAGATTCTCTGCAGAAATTTTGAGAGTAATCTGGCATGCCACCAGAGGGTTCTTCAAGTATCATCAGTGGTACACAAACTGAAGTTTGAGAAGTACTGCATTAGGTCATTTGGATATCTTGCAGTGTGCAAAAAAGTCCCAATATTTACAGAAGGTACAATGTTTTTGACAATTGAAATTCTACAAGTTCATCTAAAATGCTCATTCTTCCATGTAGTTCCATATTCTTCAAATATCCTCACATAAATAACAAAAAATGCGTGCTCAAACAATGATCGATGGGTCTTGATTTTGTCATACAGTGTGTTGTCTCCATTCCTGAACAGATTACTGTCTTTTCTCTCTCTCTTGTCACAACATCCTTAACTATTGGTGTCTGACAGGCATTACAGCCTGACGGTTTGACCTCTCAGAATCCTCCTCTTATGTATGAGTTTGAGCTGACAGTGGCTTAATGACTGTGTGTAGGAGAGAGAGAGAGAGAGAGAGAGAGAGAGAGAAGCGGCTATCTACAGTAGCAGGCTGTCATAGATTTCTCTGCACATGATTTCTGGTCAAATTAAATTCATAAACCCTGTCTCACTCTCATTATAATCTGTAGCTTCTCTCATTTTCTTTATATACTCCTGTCTATTTTCCTGCAATTTCTCCGTAGCGGATCATTCATTTTATTTGCTTTCGAATGTTATGGTTTTTAATTATCCATCTGAAAAATCTCATCTGTTTTCTAGATTCGTCACTCCAGCACCTCACTGCTTATAACTTTTTATTCACATTACTAGAAAAACTATGATGGTGTATTAGGGCCATAATAGATGAAAATGGGTGGAGAAAAATGTCAGGTGTGATGTGTGACAAAAGAGTCTCGGCAAGAATGAAAGGAAAGGTGTACAAAACGGTGGTGAGACCAGCGATGTTGTATGGCTTAGAGACAGTGGCACTGAGGAAAAGACAGGAGGCAGAGCTAGAGGTAGCAGAGACTAAAATGCTGAGGTTCTCTTTGGGAGTGACGAGGATGGATAGGATCAGGAACGAGTACATCAGAGGGACAGCGCATGTTAGATGTTTTGGAGATAAAGTCAGAGAGGCCAGACTGAGATGGTTTGGACATGTACAGAGGAGGGATAGTGAACATATCGGTAGAAGGATGCTGAGGTTGGAACTGCCAGGCAGGAGGCCTAGAGGAAGACCAAAGAGGAGATTTATGGATGTAGTGAAAGAGGACATGAAGTTAGTTGGTGTGAGAGAAGAGGAGGCAGAGGATAGGGTTAGATGGAAGCAGATGATTCGCTGTGGTGACCCCTGAAGGGAAAAGCCGAAAGGAAAAGAAGAAGAATAGATGAAAAAAAAAATTATAAAAAATATTTAAAAATATTAGTAATAATAGTATCTTTGCAATTTCTCAAGTGGTTCAGGTTAAGAGATGTACATAAATGCCATGTACATAAATTTACAAAAATAAATTTTTGTACATCATTGCCAGATCTTAAAATCTTAAATCCTGATGCATTTAATAGAGTTCTCTTTTGTAGACATAATTATGGTTTCCAGCATTCGGCAGAAAACTACCATCACCTGCAGTTTGCTTCATTTTGAATGCCAGGATAAAATGAGCAATGCTTTCATTTGGTCCACAGAAAATGGCATGTCAAAAAAAAAAAAAAAAAACNAAAAAAAAAAAAAAAAATCAAAATTAGGCGATTGTTGCTGAAGCCCATTTAGTGCTGAATAGCTGTGAGTGATTTAAATCTGCTATAATTTTCCATTATAAAGATGTCACTGAAGCAATTTGTCTCCCCCACTGCCACACCTCACCCAACTACTCAGCCCCACTCCCCCACTGCTCCAAGCAGGACATCTAAGTTATACTCAGAGTCTGCAGCCACAAAGGTGATTACTGCAACCCAGCATGACTACAACTGTTACAATCAGCCATGTCAGTATGACTGTAGACAAAGTGTGTAGTGTGTAGGCTTACAGAAAAAAAAAAAAAAAAAAAACAGACTGCATTGATGCTGCTACCCTCAAGCTCACTTTTTCATCAATTACATTTTCTTGCTGTAATGGTGATGAATCTTCAGGCGAAAATTATCTATAAACCGCTAATATTACAAGCTACTTTATTACTATAGAGAGTTAGCTATATGAAAGGGTCATTTTGCCGCAACTTGTGGGTGTCTAATAATCTCTTCTGGGGATCTGTGTAGTCTATCACAAGTATAAGCATTTCATATTGGCAGATAAATCAGTTTCCAGTTTGCATTGTTGCTTGCATTGAGTTTTTAAATGGTGAACCCTCAGACCTAATCAGTTTGAGTTAGGAAGTGAGTGTGTTTACTTGGCTTACCTGAACATAACGCCTCATCATGTCTGCAAACTGAAACCGAGTGTTTCTGCTTTGGCTGACAAATGCACCAACAGTACATAACCAAACAATACGACAATATTGTGCGGTGGGAAATGTGGAGGAAAAAATGAAAATCCTCACAGCTGTGTTGGCAGCTACCCTAGTCATGTTTAGCTGAAATAATAGACTGTGATAACCAGATGCCCCATTTTTGCCAAACTTATCATCTTTTTTGAGGCTTGAAATATCAGTCTGTAGGAGGGTTGGAATTTATAAAATTCTGAAAATTGTCTGGGATTTTTTTCTTTTTTCCTGTGCATAATTAATTATGCTTCTAACCACCTAATACTTTGTGTTTATTTGCTCCTGTCTTGACACTGTGTGTAAACTGAAAAGTTGCTGTAAAGATTCAGCTTTTTCTCTGGAAATTAGCACTCAGTGACATCACTGAACATTTCTCTTTTAAATTTTATCTATGTAGGTGGATTATTAATGACATTGACAGTATTGTTGGGTTCCCTCAGTGAGATGTGACTTTTCCAAAGCCGTTGTGATTAGGAGTCTCTCTTTCAGCACTTTTCATAGTGTTACCTGGTTCCCTGGAGAGAAGAGTATGAGTCAATAACCAGCAAGGTTAGAACTGACTATGGGTAAATGTTTAAATACACATTGGAAATAGTCGCTGTTGGCTTGGTTTTTGGTAATTTTTTCTTTATTCTTAGATGTAGGATGCTTCATTAAAAAAAAACAAAAAAACATCAGGAATTAGAGTATGTCAATGAATTTCAGTCAATAACTGGGTTCTTGTGGTTAAATATTACAGACATACAGTGTCACCTCAATGATAAATTAACAAAATAAATTTAAAATATGGCTAAATGTTCCTTTAACTGATAGTGTTCCCATCTTTTGCAGTATTGGAAATAACTTTATTGCAGATTCATGTTAACTTGCCTATTCATCCATCAGCATGAGAATCTGATGGGGTAGGTTCACCAGATTTCACATGATTAGGTTGTTTACCCCAGTGAACACACAATGAGACTTTAAAATATAAAGGTGGAGTAAAAAGAGAGAGAATCTGGATGTCTGCTTCAGAAAGATCCTGGTCAACAAACCAAGCCACTTTCCCATCTTGTCCCTCTTTCTGTTGTCTTTCTTCTGTCTCTCAATATGCAGCATGTGTTTTATGACATCTTATTTTGCTGAATCAAACTCCACCCCTTCATCTTAAGAGTTAGATTTTCACCTCCTGGATCTCCTCCAGGTATTCTTAAGATCCTTTCTTTGACTCTGCACTGTGAATAGTTGGTCGTGCTGATTCTGGTTTTAGATTAAAGGCAGAAATTCTCAGGTCAACCTGAGATAAGTCCTGAGCAAGTGACTTTAGCAAAATCCAGCTCCATTGGGAGTTTAAGCAAACTGGGTATCTGATACTGGAAGTTATGATCAGGAGATAGAACTGTGGACAGCCTGACATACAGGCTCTCTCATGTGCTGCGCAGATAGTCTGCGGTTATCTTTCAACATCATGAAGAACCACTGTGTCACTCCTAAGGGGAGGGGATGGGTGATATCTGCAGTTTGTGGATGTATCCCACTGTTCTGTGAAGAGGAACCTTTCATATGCAGTCATGGCTGGAAACAAACCTGTGGTGTTAGTTGTGGATTTGGTGATGATGATTTACAGTGGCTTTGCTGAGGAAAATGTTGACGAGACAGATCTCAGTCCTAAATAATGTTTTTGAAAAATATGATGATAACATGGAAAGAGTCATAATGGATGGCATTGATTTTGACCTCTGGCTTTGTGGTCTGCTCACATACACACCACACATTACGACCAATAATTTTGATATAAAACCTTCATAAAATCCTGTTAGTCATTAAACTTCTCAAATCTATTTCAGAATAGTAAATTAATTTAATGACCAAGACATTAATTCACACACTTTGCCTGACTGGACAAGCTAATTATTTATCTGATACAGTGTATCACTTCAAAGAGAGCTATAAATTGTGCGATTAACATGAGCCTTACATAGGATTTACTCAGACCTTTACTAAGCCCACACTTTCCCCTTTTACCCCAAAACAACAGGTAGTGAAGTGTTTTATGAGATGTTAATGGCTTCAAAATGGATCAGTCATCTTGGTGAACATTGTCATACTGCTTAAGTAATACCTCTTTTTTTTTATTAGTGCCTATAAATTATTCAACACCATTACACATCCACATGATGGACACATAATTTAATTCATGGTCCAAATCTGCATAATTTCTGCTATTAGTTATTACGGTACATAATAGAAACTGTGTTAAGAATTTTTGCTATTCATTTAGTGTTGAGGAAACAGAAAGTCAAATCATGGCTACAGTCATACTACATAAATAAACAAAGGAATGGTAAGCAGCTTTCACAGAAATGGATTCATTTTTGCTTTGATTAATCTTTGCATGCAGACAATAAGAAAGCAACAGAGCAGGAAATAATCATAATCATGACAATGCTACCAGAGAAAGGGAAGTGATGCTTTTGTGTGAGTCTTTGTTGATAGTTCATGGAATGTTGAGGAGCTACATTTATTCCTTTCTTATTTAGAGATGGCAAAATCCTTTCTAAAAAAAAAATCATTGTATATTGATGAACTAAGGAAGAGGAAGATTTATTTCACCATGACAACTCCTGTTAAGATAAAAAATTTTGTAATCCCCTTTCACTGAATAATTTCATAATCGGAGATAAGAAAATATATTCAGTAAAGCTCTACTTAAAATATTACAGAGCAGGTTTCTCCAAATTTAGAATAAGATACACATAGTAATCCTTTATACCAACTCAGTTTCATTTCAGATATTGTTGTCTAATACACTTGCAAAGTTTCTGTGGTAGGAACGTTGGGATGAATGTGGAAGGAATGTACATTACAGCAATACTGAACTGCTAAATATAACAAACTGCTTTGTATAGCATACAAATGTATTTAACCTGTAGAAAAACTTTAAATATGCAAAATAAGAAATATAAACTCCACCATAAAATTTAATAAAGCATTATATGAGTTGCCATCTATAAAGTTTTAGATGTGAGGTGAATATCTGTACTTAGCTGCATAGAAAGTGGAAAGAGTCTTGATTTACATGTTTTTACTCTGTTCTGTTGACATCATCAGTTAAAAAGATTATATCCCGAGATATGAACCTATACCTCTTTTGTTTTGTAATCATGATTTAAATACTGTATCTCATTCTTTTATAACAACAAAAAACTATCCATATCATACCTTAATTAGGTAAATGA
Source organism: Lucifuga dentata (assembly GCA_014773175.1). Taxonomy (NCBI): domain Eukaryota; kingdom Metazoa; phylum Chordata; class Actinopteri; order Ophidiiformes; family Bythitidae; genus Lucifuga; species Lucifuga dentata. The sequence continues at coordinate 114,463 of VXCM01003298.1, forward strand.
TTTTAGTCCGATTACAACTGTTGTTATGACGTCATCTTTTTATTTATTTATCTCAACATCATGACTTAATTATCTTGTTACCTTTATATAACAATGTATTGAAAACTGTCAGAAAACAAAGTTTGTGTCTTAAAATCCTTCAATCATGATTTCAAAATAAATCTCTGACCTCAGCTGCCCTCGGCTTTTTCAGCTGTTTCAGCAATCACATTCAGGCTCTAGAAATACTGAATTATGTTACACCCCAAAATCTCATCAAATGAGAGGAAATGTAGTTTTTTATTTTTTTATTGATTTATTTATTTTTTTGAGTGAAATCGATAATAAAGCATGTATTTAGCATGCTCGCTGTGCACTGATTATGTATCCATTTTTGAGTGTCTGCGTTAGTCCTGATCTGACCTGAAAGTATCTAGATCAGGTTTTGGTTTCAGAATTCAGTCAGCTTCACTATATACAAGCCTTAAGCTTCAAGCAGAAGACGAACACCTACTTCATTCTCCCACGTCCTTTGTTATTTGTAGTACTACACCTGGCGCCAGTTGATAATGTTCACATTTTTATGAAGTCTGCACAGAGAAAAACTAGAAAAAAACTTAATCACATCATTGAGAACAGAAACATATATTCTAAAGTGTGTTTAGAGAAATATTCTCTTTAATCTAGTTTAAAAATTAGTGCCATTGAGAATTTAATTGCCTGTAAAACATAGCTAATTTGCAGCAATTGGAATGATTGGTTATTAGGCAAAGACCTACTAATGATAGTGATTATTATTAGATGTCTCAGAAATTTGTTTGTGAAACAAGAACATTATTCATAACTAAGGATAAGTAACGATAGTTTGGATAGCTGTAGGCCGAAAGTTTACAATAGTTATACTCTGTTTAGCTTGACTTTGAACTAAAAAAAATAACATCAGCTAACAGTTTGTTAGCTCTCAGAATCAGAGTATAATTTTATTAAAACATAATCAGTGTGACTTACTAAACATGTTTTCCTTCATTTGAAGGAAAACATGTTTAGTAAGTCATGTTTTTTTTAGTGTATAAAAAAATCTTCCTACTTCTGTGGTGCAAAAGAAGATTAAGCTGTTGCATGCCTAAAGCTGGAGAGATGACTTTGTAAATGGATTACCCATATCTCAAAGAAAAACTGACATCCTCTTCTTTACCAAGGGGAGGGTTTCTGTGTCATGTCAAGACACCAGGAGCTAGATAAAGCTGGATGAAAGTGCCTTTGATTATATCTTTTTCCATTTCAACTGTTGACATTTGGACAGGGTGTGCTGAGTAAAATACATCAAATGTTAGTTGTTGGATTTACACTTAATGTAAAATCTTCTAATTAAAGGGCATACATAGGGCATATATATAAAAAAACACAAAATACACATATATAAAAGTGTAATTTGCATAGCATTATTGCTATGCAAATTACACAAATTACATTATGGAGCCAAGTGATGGCTACACTGTGACAACTGCACTATTTCCAGAATTGAATCCACAGTGTCATACCCTGTGACAGCCACTGCCAACAGATACCCAATGAAACACAAAATTATGGGAAAGTTGTGCTTTTCTGTGAACTTCAGCAACATTTTAAGGGGCCATTGAGCATGTACATTTACACAATCTAATTCATGTGGCAAAATACACATGATTATATTCCATACAGTTGAATCTAAATAAACTGGAATCCATCACCTCTTCAGCCCTCATGTTATTCCAACTACTGTGTGAAAACCAAAGTAATTAAAGTGCTTACATTCAACTCCCCAAAACTCCATTAGTGTGAACATTTGCCTCCCATAATTATCCACAGACATCTACATCAGAGAGTGGGCAGATGCGTGCATAGCACAAATAGTATATAATCCTAAAATAGAAGCACAGGCAAAAGGCATGAAAGGGCGTGCATCTGTGTGATGTTGAGAATTATGTGGGAGTCATTCTGTGCTCTCTGTACAATTTCCAGCCTGATCCCTTGAGATTATACTTCCATAGTTCTTCCACCCTTCATATGAAAGATGTTCCCACTTTGAAAGATCAACAGAATGCACCTTTGATGACATCAATAAGAACTCATCTGAAGAGGACACACACAACAGCAGTAAGAGGAAGGAAAACCAATTTATCTGTTGATGTGTGCACCCACAGCGCCCCAGGTGGGCAATTTGTGAGCAGGCTGTTGTTGGGTGTAATGTGAGTGTCGCAGAGAGGCAAAGTAGGTAACAGTCGCTAATGGATGAATCTACAGGCTCCTTGAATGTGAAGAAAAAAAAACATGACTAGTGAGCAGCAACTTGCTTTTCCATTATACAGTGCAATATTAAAAACAAAAAAAAATCAACCAAATAAAAAAAACAAAAACATTCTTGCATCTTACAAAGGATTTAGGGGTTAGGTGAAGGTTTTATCAGCAAAAGATCATCTAATAGCATCAAACATGCTCTGTTGCCTATTATAACACTGGCACAATAATGGCTGAAGCATGCTGTTAAAATACGCCATAAAGAATACCAGTGATTGTGGGCTTCAATATATGAGCCATTTGGAAGTTAAATTTTCATCCCCTCAGGCTGTGAACATCCAGCCCAGCTCCTCATTTTCAACATAAAACAAAACAAAACCAAAAAAACAAAACAAAACAATGCTTGTATGCTCTCACACGAATAAAGCGCATCTGTTTGGCTCCTCATTTCCATGCAGCCGTCTGGGTCTGTGAGAGCTGATGATAGATCTGTTGACTTTCAAATGAGTTTCAAGAGAGCAAACTGGATTTTGTAATAACATCTAATGTACAGATGTAGTGGATAACAGCTCTTGTAATGGTCCACAACCTGTGAAAACAGGATAACATTGTTGATGTGTGACAACACCCTTTGATTCCCCTATTTCTGTCTGTTTTATGTCTGTATGATGAAATACAACAACGTTTTTGATGTTGATCCTACATTACAGAATTTAGGAGACATGTATAGCACCTTCCACTTGATCACCAAAGAACAAAAACACTTTTTGACCAGTTTTGGTTCTTCCAGTGAGGTCTTTAATGAGCCCATCTTGTATTTGAACAACCCACTTCATTGTGAGAGAGACGCGGCGTTCTGATAAACATACGAACACGGCCATTGAACTGCCATCCCCTGCAGGTCTGTGTGTCTACAATAGCTGGGTTCAGTGTCTGTTCAGGCTGAACTGGACTGGCAACACCCCTGCTTTAATGGGCCTTATCTGACAGAAGGATTAGTGTTCAGCAGAGGAAAAACCACCACTTAGCCTTGGTCAGCTGGGAGGGTGCTAGAAACCCTTGTGCGATGCTCTGGCTTTGTGATCTTTCCACAAATGAAAGGAAACATGGGAGCTCTGAGTTTTCCTTTTTTCCACAGTATGTTTTCACTAAAAAGAACAAAGAATAGGATACAAGTATACAAACTAGCTCGGAGTTGAGGTTAGTGAGCCTTGTCTGACATGCCTGCAATTAAAAAAAAAACCTTGTGACTTTTTCTGTTGTTTAAAGTGGCTGATACCCTATCAGCTGATGGAATATGAGAGGTTATTCCAAAATGAATACAGGCAATAGCAATATACAGTAACTTCCACCACACTTTATGTGTTCTCGGAGATGGGGCTTTGACATGAATCAGTGTCTCATCTGTAGTTCCACTTCAAAGAATTGTCTGCTATTAGCCATCATCTTGGGGTAAGTTAGTGGGATTTTTGAAAATGCTTCAGAAACAGTTTGGGTGCTTAAAAACTCTTTGTTGTGTTTGATCAGATTCTTAGACTTTTAACTTACTGTGTGCAGAGACAAAGCTTAGACTTTATTTCCACCTGCCAAGTGGAGCAAATGATTACTCCCTGACCACTCATTCTGAAAATATTGAGAGAATTAAAGGAAATAAAAAGCTAAAACATTTATTCATGCAAGAATCAGGTTAATATGTGGGGAATACATCACTGGTTCAAAATTGAAAATATTTAACTTATAAAAAAAAAGGTAGAAAAAATGAAGAAACAAATTTAAATTGAGCCAGTCTGAAAAATAAATAAGGACACTCTTTAAAGGACATACCACTGCCAATAAGCTTACACAAAATTTGTCTTGCTCTCATAATATACTGGCTTAAAAAGAAAGAAACAACAAATAAAAAAAATAAAAAGTTAGGATTTTATTATTTAATTACTTTACTGTATTTGTCATAAGAAATGGTAAGTTTTAAAATATGCAGATCTGGCTGAAACTATACCTATTGGTAGATATTGACATAAATATGCATACTTTTATTTTCATTGACAATGGTGCATTTACTTTTGATGAAATTGGCAAAAACAGCAAGAACAAGATGTCTTAGCTTACATTGTCCATTACAGTGTTCTGGAATTGTTTGATCCAGATCAGCACCAACTGTTAACTTTAGACAATCAGATGTCTGAACGGAGAATAAAGCTAAACCAGCTTCTCATACATTCAGAGGAATATTTGTGATAAAAAATGGATTGTATCCCATAGCTCTACTGGTTTGGAACCAACAACTTAGTGCCATAGCTGGTGTTTCTTTGACCTCAGTGTTGGTCTATTCTGTGTGTAGTTTGAACAACAGTGATTCATCTTTGGATGTTGACCTTTGCCTTTATTCTGAGAGAGGATCTGTGCAATCCACCAAGCTGTGAAGATAAAAAGCACTTTGTTTTTGAGAGAAAAACACTAACTGGTAAAAACTGGGTTGTTTTGCTTGATGTCTCCTTGTATAAATAGGAAAAATATAGTTCATTTATTGATTCAGTCTTTGTTGAGTATTACACATTCATCATGGCCCCTTAGCAAAAGTGCAGTTAAACTCTATCTTTGATTAGATTTTTATTCATGTCACTAAGATTTACGACAAACTAGGGGAATGTTACAAAACATATGATAGTGTTTTTGTTCAATTATTTATATTTGTTTCTTTGTGAATAGAAAGATTGCTCTGTTGAAAAGGGTTTTGTCAGTAAAATCAATGGTGATTATGAGAGCTGCATGGTTCCCCTGAGCTGTGATAGCTGTTTTCCTTCCTATAAGGCCTGTCTCTGTTCAGCCATCAGTTGAAATAACCAAAAAGTACAGGTTGTGAAATCAAAGGAAGTGCAAATGATGAGATTTCATGCTTGCTTTTTTAGCAGGGTTTGCCTCCTCAATGAATCAAAATTATGACAATGTACCTCACGAGAATATTTTTCTTTATTTTATTTTATTTTTTTTTTTTTTTTTNTTTTTTTTTTTTTTTTTGAGGGAAAAATTTTTGTCTGATCTTCTAGAAATATGTCAAATACTGAGGACCAAAATAATACGTGTTGTCATTCCTGTTGACTGTGTTGCTTAAAGTTTGAAAGTTAATCATTTTTTGAAGGGTGATATATTGCAGAGGGTTTTTGTTCTGGCACCTGAAATTGAACAGTCTTCATGCATGCATGTCTTTTAGATTTCATCAACATTGGTCTTTGATTTTTGTGATATTTTTATCATTCCTTTTGTCTTCCTTACATTTGTGTTGTTTATATCTGAGTCACATGCGGTTTACTGTTTTTATTGCTGTGATGCGTTGAGCAGCAACTCTAGCAGGTTACTATTGATTTTGTAGACTTGATGAATCAATCATGTGCCCCCTGCAGGTACATACATACAAAAGGAAAATAAAGATCTTTATTTGCTCCATCTCATGCTGAGTTTCCTACTTCTCTGATCTCATTGGAGCCTCTTCAGAGATCTCTATTATTTTCTACTATTTAAAGAAGCTTGTCGCACACAATGCATGTAGCGCTACTAGCTGCTACCCACAGAGATGAATCGAAAGGTGCTAGAATTACCATATCCCACATTCAGACGTGGGATGCAGTATATAGCACAATATACTGGTCTGCACATAACATAATCTAAGGCTGTACCACACACTGCCTATTTTCCTTGGGGCACATCTTCAGAGTTGCTGATATGACTCTGTGTATTGAAGCTGAACATCGTTTTTATTCTTTTACTACACAATCAGTAATTTTTCCAAAGATGTAATCAAAGAGACACGAAAATTAAAGCTGACATTCATTTCATGCAAGCAGAAAAGGACAAATGCATTCTCTAAAATTGTGTTTTCCAGACAAAAGATAGCATGATAATGTTTACCACAATGCTTTTCCTGGATTGCAACCACTTCAGCCTCTGCTTCAACAGTGTTTACTGTTTGTATTGGCTGGAACAAACAGTTACAGGAATTGAGACCTTTTTTTGTTGTCCTTTATCTGACAAAATTTCCCAAAGGTGTTTCTCTGTCACAGTATGGAGTCTCTGCCTCTCCTGTTCTCGTCTGTCCCCTTTGGCTCGAACATTCATGTGAAACAGCAGTTCTATTGTTCAAACACTGGAAGTGGTCGATGTGAAATCTGCAGGGATGCAGAGATTTTACCTGAATTATTTACATGAGAATCATTTCACATGCTTTCCAATAAAAAAAACACTGGAAGCATATAGTCTCTGGTAACACAATCAAATCCTCATTTGATACTGACATTTATATTTTAGGTCCGACTTTGTATCATTCTTTCAGCATGAAATTATGGTTATTAAAGATGCAATCTGTGATTTAAATGTAAACACCATATAACACTATATAAAATAATAAATAAATAAACAGGATTTTAAGATGTGATCACCCTGAAGTTGGCTGACAGGTGTCTTAATACACAGACAACTAAATCTAAATTATTGTCTTCTGATCCTGTCAAAGATTGTTTACACCTGTAATGCAGGGTTTTTTTTTTTTAAATGATGATAACATAAAGAAATAGCTTCTTCAGTTATGTACTGTGTAGGTTCTTAAACTGTAGGTGTACCACCGGTGGTACTTGAAGTACTCCCTGGCGGTATGCCTGATGAATCTGGAAAGTTATACAGCAAATCAATACAGTTGAAACAATAGAAATTACCGGGTGTGTTATTTTGGCAAATTCTTAAATAACATGGGCTTCATTAAGAAATATGTTAAACAATTTTTATTGGAATTTTTATTTTATTAATTTATTTTAAATAGCCCAAGTCTTCCCATATGCACAATATGTACTTCTATGGGTGTATCAGTATCTTTTTAAGCTCTGTTTCTGGCAGGCAGTTTTTTGTGATTTTTCTTAGAGACGGTGACTTGTTGGTGAGATAGTACTTAGAGCTTTGTTCAAAGGTAGTACTTTGAGTACTGTATTTGAATTTAGCATTTCTAATTTACTTGTTCAAAAAAATATTAAAAATTGGGACATTCAAATTTACCATCCATAAAAAGGCAGTGGAAAAGCAATTTATCTGGGTGATAATTAAACATAGATGCACTTCAGACTGAATTTGTTTGGGTTTAATTTCTCTCTCTGAGGCTGAGCTTTGTGCTCAACCCAGTTTACGGTGTGTACAGACATCATGTATCAACAAATGCCTCTCTCAATAATTCAGCTCCTTCACTTCTGCAGAGAACCTGATGTGTCAAAGCAGATGCTGCAGATGCAAAGCTTCACTTCTCAGAAAAAGAAGAAGCCACACCTAGCCTTAAAGCCCATATGAGGAATGAGGAACTGAAACTCATCAGTTGTGATCAAACACATCAGCCAGTGACTATCACCTCTATTAATCAGAGAACCCCTTCCCAGGTTTTTGAGAGAGAGGAAATTGAAGTTTATCCTAAGACCGATGAACCACAGCAGAATAATGAACTGCAAACATGTGTAGATGACTTTACTCGGTGTGTATTTTATGTGACATATTGGAGTTTGTGAATTACGGCCATTGTTTTTAGCTTTTGCTTTCCACAGTGAAGTAGAGGGAATCAAATAACTTAAGAAACTCTCAGTCCTGCAGCTGTAACAAAACTATTTTGTCAGAATTGCCATTTCTAAGGCTACATTTCGGACTTTATGCTCAAATTCGAGCTTTTGTTTATATCCGCTTCTGCTTTTTTACATTTTCTTTTTTAAGTGGCCCACATTCAATACCTGTGTCCTGTGTTTACACAGCTTTGACCTGAAGCACCCTGGATGCAGAAACAGGGATTTGCACATACGCACATTTCTGAGACAGACGTAAACAACACTTCACTGGACGAAAATGAGAGAAACATTCATATACATGGTCGATGGGACTCGAATATGGAGAGAAACACTTGATATGTTGTGCAAGCCTTTATCTCCAAGACTCTCCCATCAGGACACATATTTTTGTTGGGAGATCACAGTGCAGAAGCAGGTGGAGTTGGACTGTGACGGCTACAGTGGGAGCCTGTTATCACACATTAACACGTCTGTTTGTCATAAGTACCACAGCAGTATGTCTAAGATATATACTGTATATATAGTATACCCTCCACTTCTGTTGACAGAGAGGGTCATTGCATTGATCGCTTACATCATTCATATGCAGATAAAATAGAACAGTGTGTAGGAGTCGGAATGCAAGGAAGTTCTAGTCTGTGTATTTAGATTGTAGTGGCATTGGCAGATATCCAATTTATTTCCACATATGCATGTGGCCCAAAATGGGTCTAAAAATATCCAATTCCGTGTACTTGTTTTTCCATTTACATCTTCACAATGCATATCCGATATTGAGCAAAAGATCCGAATCACTTGTGCATAGTAGTGCAAATGGAGCATAATAGACTAATTTCTCCAATCTTCTTGGAATATGTTTAAGGAGTTTGGATTTCTGTTTATTCTTACTGTTTATTTGGAGTGGGATGTGTTCAGTTACAGTAAACTAGGTGGCAGTTTTGCCTTCATTGCTGCTTGGATGAAAGCATAAATCCTGCTTGCCTGGACTTTGTGTGAAGTGCTTTTCAAGAACTGATAGAGAAGATTGTTGTTTTGCTTTAGTGCACCACTCACTAACTAATCACCAGTAGAAGAAAAGATGACAGTCAACGGTTCCATGCCTCATTGATGTACAAAACTCACATCACCATGAAAGAAGTTTCATATCCTATTAAAAGCATCAAGACAGATGGAAAGAATTTTCATACATTTTCAAAATATATTACAACTGATCAGATGAGTTTACCAGTTGGCATTTCTTCATGGAGCATACATGACATGAAACTAATATGCGTGCCAACTTTCTTGTTTCTATCGATTATTATTTAACGTGTTATGATGAGATATTGAAGCTAACAGACAAAAAAAAAAAAAATCACCTTCCAAATAAAAAAATCATTGTGTAGAAAACATGTCAAATGAAATATGTATCATGTCAGCTGTTCAAAAGATAAAAACAAAAACCTGCTATAAACTATATTAGTATTTCAGATCTGTCAAGAAACATACAGTATCCCAGAGACAAGACGGAGTATGGTGCATGATAATGTCAGAACCAATACAGTCCAGTGAAAAGTCAAAAGATGCAGACTTTTGACAGCATAAGCATCATCCGTCAACTTCATGTCTGTCTGCAGTACCTGCCTGTCTGTCTGTCTACCCTTGTATATTTTTAACTGTTGTACTTTGATGGCATTGATAATGCCAGAATCAGAATAGATTGTTTCTGGTGTAAAAAGTGACTGCTATGAATTTACAGTTTCAACATAAATGCTCTGTGTAAAAACAGATGCCTGATAGTGAAACAGAACAGAAAGGAGTAGACATACTGTAGAGAACCACACATGGCAACAGATGCTACTGTCAAAGCGCGATGAATGCACACAAGCTGTGAAGAGGGTCTTGCACCTTGTCAAAGCGCTATTCACACACACAGGCTTACAGTATGTTAGAAATAATGTCATTGGCTCCATGTTTTGTTTTTTTTTGAACTACCGAGGAAAACGGAAGTTGACTGAGAAAACATCAAGAAGGACAATGTGATCCATTCACTGCGTCTGTCAGATATGATTTCTTTTATACAACATCAGGCTTAGGTCTTTTTTTGACATTATTTGGGGTTTTTAGATTCAGTGGTTTTAAGTAAACAAACTGTTCATTCACTCCAAGTTGATGTATTGGTAATTCTTTTCTCATTTATGAGGTAATTAGAAGTCTGTGCAAGTAATCATCACTCCATTTGCAGAGCAGGGCATGCTTGAACAAATTATTGATAAACCTTATTACAGGAAAATGAAATTCTAGGCAGCCACGACTTTTAAGGGGGGAGTTTTCCTCTTGAGGATGGGCTGCATGTAATGTCCTTGGCAGTCAGATATGAAATGGCTGTTCACAGAGAAACTAGATGATGACTTTGGTTTTGTCCTCTTCTAATCTTTTTGCTCTGATTCTTGTTATTGCTTGTTGAGTTTTATTCAAATTCAATCAAACCATATAGAGATACAAGATGTATTTTCCCTTCAGTCAGGAGAAGGATTCTTAGGGACAGGGGGACCATAAATCAAAGAAATGTAAATCCATCTGAGCAGATAAAAAAACAAACAAAAAAAAAAAAAAAGNAAAAAAAAAAAAAACAGAACAACTATGCATTAAACCAGAAATGGAAGTCCAAAAAACCTGTACCTGAAACTCTGCACTTCATTAATTTCATGAGTTTGGTCAACTCCACTGAGGATGAAAAGGATTGTATTGCCATTAATTAATATTGACTGGAATTAATCTTGTGGAACAGTGCTAACATCTTAGAGCTTAGGTGATGTCCCATGAAAAGCCTTCTGAAATATCTACACTGACTTATTGAATGATCACTATTCAATTTCCTTCAACGGGCCGCTGATCTGTGAGTGGACGGATCACCTGTGACTGGAGCTTGTAAAACTGTGAAAAAGTGTTGTAGAAGTTAGTTTTTCATTTGTAATTCTAATTAACCCAAAGGTCACCTTGTCTGAAGAATTAAATATTCTAAAAGAACACAGATGTGGCTTTTTTCTGTTTTTTAAAAGCCTGAGGGGCTTAAGCTGCCATGTTCAGCAATCATCATTTAAATAATTTCCAAACATTTTTCCATACACACAGTTTGTCTTTTATATTGGACAAAAAGATGAATAACCAAGAATGTATGAGGTACAAGCAAATCAGAAGTACGAATAAGTTTAAAGGTGAGTATGTGGCTTTTATACTTGTCTCATGTCACATCTTAAAAAAAAAAAAAAAAAAAAAAAAGAACAGGTATATTTATTCAAAGACAATCAATTTGGCTAGGCTCTGGATAAGCATCTGGATCTGGCAAACTAAAATATATGCCTGGACAACAGGCACATTGAGATGAAATCCTGCAATAAAAAGTTTCTCACCCTTATTCTATGCTAAAACATAGAGGGTATTTTATAAAAGGACACTGAGAAATGAAGACAAATAAAATATATATACAGATTCTGTAGCTATCTAACGTTTCCTGTTATTATAAGACACAAAGCATAAGTGGATCCAAAAAGCAGTGGTTGCTGCACCTACAACAACATGTGTATCTGCTCCACTGAACAAGCAAAAAGCTGCAGGACTGTCAGAAGTTATCAATTCAAATAGTTGCTATTTGTTACCCATGAAGCTGGCATGGCAGAGTTAAAGGCTGAGTTAAAAGTTGTTGGTGGTGGGGGGGGCAGGCAGCCATTGCTTTTGCCTCAGCAATTTGATTAAGTTCATACTGACTGCAGCCAGCATGTTGTGCTACGCTTCTGCCACTGGAAAATATCAGATTAATTATTGCAACTGACAGATGGTCCAGATGTGTAGAATTACTGTAGGTGGTTTGACTGTTGGACCTTTTACCTCATTTCCACTTCCAGAGGTGAAAAGTAACCAACTACATTTGCATAATTATTATGTACATGTGCCATTTTCAGGTACTTTAAGTGTTTCCATTTCAGACTTTAGACTTTTCCTCTATTATACTATAATCTGAAGGAAATCTTATACTTTTTTCTCTGCTATTTTTCTCTGATGACTATAGTCCCTCGTTCCTTCAGATTCTTTTTGACACTCAGCATGAGATAAGCTCAAATATTTTTATTTCCTTCCTTCTTCCCGCTTTTTTTTATTTTCATTTCCTTCTTTTGCCTTTTCTTTCTCTCTTCCTTCTTTTAGATTTGGGTTTAAAATTTTTACTTGTAATAGAGTCTTCTTCTTTTCCTTTCGGCTTTTCCCTTCAGGGGTCACCACAGCGAATCATCTGCCGCCATCTAACCCTATCCTCTGCCTCCTCTT